>PVIW01003184.1:0-179554 GCA_004026585.1 Noctilio leporinus | reverse complement strand
TTTGCAACAACATGGATGGAACTGGAGAGTATTATGCTTAGTGAAATAAGCCAGTCAGTGAAGGACAAATATCATATGATCTCACCCCTTACGGGACAATAATGAACAAAACTAACAACAAGCAAAACAGAACCAAGTATATGAATACAAGGAATAGGCCTTCAGTGGTCAGGGGAACGGGGTAGGGGGGAGGGAGAGGTAGAGGCAAAGGAGGGGAGCAGCTTAGACAAGAACCTAGTATAAAGGAACCATGGACATGGACAACAGGTGGGATTGACTTTGGGGGGAATGGGTGGGTGGGTGGGGGGACAGAGGGGAGCAAAAAGGGGATGGATGTAATACAACAACAATAAAATTAAAAAAAAAAAAAAAAAGAAGAAGAAGTACCAGTCAGTAATAACCTTAAATGTAAACAGATTAAATGCACCAAAAAAGACGTAGGATAGCTGAATGGATAAGGAAACATATATGCTGTCTTCAAGAGACCTACCTTAGAACAAAAGATCAACACAGACTGAAAGTGAAGGGATGGAAAAATATATTTCAAGCAAGTGGACATGAAAAATAGGCTGGGGTAGCAATACTTATATAAGGCAAAATAGATCTTACAATAAAGGCCATAGCCCTGGCTGGTGGCTCAAATAAGGTGCCTGCCTGCAAACCCAAAGGTCACTGGTTGCATTCCCTGGTCAGGGCACATAATCAGGCTGCAGGCCAGGTCTCCAGCCAGGTCTGTAGCTGGAGGCAGGTGAAAGGCAGCCATACACTGATGTCTCTCTCCCTCTCTGCCTCTCTCCCTTCCCATCTCTCTAAAAATAATAAAATAAAAATATTTTTTAAAAAACAATGAAGGCCATAAAAGAGACAAGGAAGGGCTTTTCATAATACTTAAGGAAACAATCCAGCAAAAAGACATAACCCTTGTAAGTATATAAGCACCCAACATAGGAGCACCCAAATATATAAGGAAAATCTTCAAAGACTTCAAGAAGGATATAGTCAGCAACCAACACACTTAGAGGGGAGAATTTTAATACCCCATTATCAACAATAGACAGATCTTCCAAGCAAAAATATATCAAGGATATTGTAACATTCAACAATACTCCAGATGAAATGGACATAACTGATATACAGAACTTTTCACGCCAAAGAAACAAAATACACATTCTTTTTAAACGTACCTGAAACGTTCTCAAAGATAGACCATATGGTAGGACACAAGACAAGCCTCCACAAATTCAAGAAAATCGAAATCATACCAAGCACCTTCTCAGATCACAATGGCTTGAAACTAGAAACCAACCTCAAAGGAAAAAAACAAAAACACTCTAATATATGGAGACTGAATGGCAAGCTATTAAGTAATGAATGAGTTAACAATGAGATCAAAAAAGAAATCAAACTGTTTCTGGAAACAAATGAAAATGAATTCACAACACCCCAAAACCTAGATGACACAGTGAAGGCAGTCCTCAAGGGGAAATTCATAGCACTACAGTCCTACCTTAAAAGGTTAGAAGAAACTCATACAAACAACCTAACCATAAAGCTATAAGAACTAGAATAGCAACAACAAACAAAGTCCAGAGCAAGTAGAAAGAAGGAAATAATCAAGATCGGAGCAGAATTAAACAACATAGAGACTAAAAGAACAATTCAAAGGATCAATAAGTCCAGGAGCTGGCTCTTTGAAAAGATAAACTAAATTAATAAGCCTTTAACTAGACTCATCAAGAAAAGAGAGAGAGGACCCAAATAAACAAAATCAGAAACAGCTGAGGAGAAATCACAATTAATACCACAGAAATACAAAAAATGGTAAGAAATTACTACAAACAACTATATGGCAAGAAATTTGATAACCTGGGTGAAATGGGCAAATTTCTGGAAATGTATAACCTACCAAAACTCAATCAAGAAGAAGCAAAAAGCCTGAATAGACCAATAACAACTAGTGAAATTGATGAAGTAATACAAAAACTCCCAGCGCACAAGAGCCTGGGACCAGATGGCTACAGAGTAGAGTTTTACCAAACATTTAGGGAAGAATTAACTCCTATCCTTCTTAACCTATTCCAAAAAATCCAATAAGAGGGAAGACTCCCAAAATCTTTCTATGAAGCCAGTATTATTCTAATCCCCAAACCGGGTCAAGACACAACAAAGAAAGAAAACTACAGACTAAAATCTCTGACGAACATAGATGCGAAAATTCTCCACAAAATATTAGCTAACTGGATCCAGCAATATATTTAAAAAATCATACACCATGACCAAGTAGGATTCATCCCAGGGAAGTAAGGATGGTTCAATATTCACAAATCAATAAATGTAATACACCACATAAATAAACCATATGATCATATCAATAGATGTTGAAAAAGCATTTGATAAAGTACCCATTTATGATAAAAACACTCAGCAAGATGGGAATAGAGGGAGCATACCTCAACATAATAAAGGCCATATACGAGAAACATGCAGCTAAATTATACTCAATGGGCAAAAATTGAAAGACTTTCCCTTAAGATCAGAACCAAGGCAAGGCTGTCCACTCTCTCCACTTCTGTTCAACATAGTTTTAGAAGTTCTAGCCACAACGATCAGACAAGAAAAAGGAATCAAAGTCATCGAAATTGGAAAGGAAGTAAATAAATCTGTCATTATTTGCAGATGACATAATAATGTACATAGAAAACCCTACAGACTCAACTAAAAAACTACTCAACCTAATAAGTGAATTTGGCAAAATTGCTGGATACGAAGTCAATATCCAAAAATCAAAGGCATTCTTATACATCAACAATAAACATCAGAGAAATACACTAGAAAACAAATCCCATTTATTATAGCAACAAAAATAAATAAATAAATGAAGTACCTAGAAATAAATTTAACCAAGGAGATAAAAGATCTGTATTTGGAAAACTACAGTGCATAACACTAAAGAAAGAAATTAAGGAAGATACACATAAATGGATGCATATACCATGTTCATGGATGGGAAGAATTAACATCATTAAAATGTCCATATTACCCAAAGCCAATTATAAATTCAACATCATATTAAAATTAAAATATCAACATCATATTCCACAGACTAAGAACAAATACTTTAAAATTTTATATGGATAGCTACAGCAATCTTGAGAAAGATGAACGAAGTGGAAGGAATTACAATACCAGATATCAAGCTATATTACAAAGCCATAGTAATCAAAACAGTCTGATACTGGCACAAGAACAGACAAACAGGTCAATGGAACAAAATAGAGAGCCCAGAAATGAACCTAGAACTCTATGGGCAACTAATATTCAACAAAGGAGGAAGGAACATAAAATGCAGTGCAAAAAGCCTTTTCAACAAGTGGTTGGGAGAACTGGATAGAAACATGCAAAAAACAAACTAGACCACCAATTTACACCATACACCAGAATAAACCCAAGATGAATAAAAGGCTTAAACATAAGCAGTGCCACCATAAAAGCACTAGAAGAAAATATAGGCAAAAGAATTGCAGCTATCCCCTGAAGTAATATTTTCACTGATCTCCCTTCCAGGGCAAAGGAAATAAAGGAACAAATAAACAAATGAGACTTCATCAAACTGAAAAGTTTCTGCTCAGTTAAAAAAAACATCAGCAAAATTAAAAGGGAATCAATCATATGAGAAAACATTTTTGCCAATGACATCTGAGATAAGGGTTTGATCTCCAAAGTATATAAAGAACTAATACAACTCAAAACCAGGGAGACAGACAACCCAATTAAAAAATGGGCGAAGGACAGGAACAGCCACTTCTCCAAGGAAGACATACAAGGGGCCCATAGGCATATGAAAGAATGCTCAACGTCATTAGTCATCAGAGAGATGCAACTTAAAACCACAATGAGATACCACCTCACACCTCTCAGAATGGCCATCATCAACAAATCAACAAACAAATGCTGGGAAAGATGTGGAGAAAAGGGGACCCTTGTTCATTGCTGGTGGGAATGCAGACTGGTGCAGCCACTATAGAGGATAGCATGGAATTTCCTCAAAACACTGAAAACAGAACTGACCCAGTGATTTCATTGCTAGGATTATAACCCAAGAATCCTGAAACACCAATTCAGAAGAGCCTGTGCATCCTTATATTCATAGCAGCTCTATTTATAATAGCCAAGTGCTGGGAACAACCTAAGTTCCTTTCAGTGGATGATGGGATCAAAAAACTGTGGTACATTTGCACAATGGAGTTCTACGCAGCAGAAAGAAGGAACTTCTACCATTTGCGATAGCATGGATGGAACTGGAGAGTATCATGTTAGTGAAATAAGCCAGGCAGCAAAAGACAAATACCATATATTTTCACTTAATACAGGAGACTAATGAATAAAACAAGCAGACAAGCAGAAAGGAACAAGAGACACGGAGGGGGGTGGGGAGCAGAATGACAGTGACTAGTGGGGAGAAGGAGAAGGGGGAAAGCAGGGGAAGGGTTATGTTGAGCTAGTGTGAGGGACCCATGGACATGGACAAGGAGCTGGGGACTGACTGCAGGGCTGGGAGTGGGGTAGGGTGGAGCAGGGAAGAGCAATGGGGGAAAAATGAAACTATTGCAATACAACAATAATAAAATTAATTTATAAAAACATGGGAAAATCTTGAAAATATGCTAAGTGCAAAAAGCAATTTGCAGACTGTATATTAATTATTTTTATAAACAAGCAAAATGAAATATGCATATATGATTAGAACTACTTTTAAAACATCAATGATGGCCCTAGCTGATATGGGTCAGTGGATTGAGCACCAGCCTGAGAACCCAAGAATCATTGGTTGGATTCCCAATCAGGGCACATACCCAGGTAGCAAGCCAGGTCTCCAGTCAGGTCCCCAGCTGGAGGCAGGTGAAAGGCAAACATACGTTGATGTTTCTCTCCCTTTCTTCCTCTCTCCCTTCCCATTTCTCCAAAAATGAATAAAATCTTTTATAAAAAATCAATGAGAAAGAAGAGAACAAAATTTAGAATAGTGGTGATATTACCAACAAAGTGGGATTCAGCCACCTGCCACCATATACAAGCCTCACACAATAATTAATGGGGGAGGAAAAGGATTTTTATTAAAAGATTGACCAATTTAGGGAAGTTGGCTTCAAGCCATTCCCTTCTGCAAAACACAGAAATCCCTTTCTTCTCCAAACGATTGAAACCCAAATTCATGGCCAGGGACACCCCTCTATTCTTACCTGTGTCCAAGACTGTTATGCAAATGGGTCTCCATCTCTCCAGCTCCAGACTCTCTAGAGTGTGTACTTGTGGGCCCAGCATCTCCATTGCCCAGCCACAGCTTCCTTGCGCTCCCTGGATTGCGTACACTGCCACAATACTGCAGCCAGTCATGTGAGGGACTCTGCCCACAGGGCCACATCATCCAAGGCTGCTCATGCCCCAAGAGCAGCAAACATTCCCAGCCCACGCATTTGTGGGTTGTTCTAAAAGCAAGAGAATCAGAGTGGTCCAGAACCCGTGCCATGTGACAGAGGGTCACAGCATCCCACAGGCTGCCCGCCAGTGACAGGTGCATCCAGAGCCTGCTCCTGACCATGTGAGCAGAGCAAGGCAAGAGCCATGAGCGGATCCCAGTATCTGCCAGGTCCTCCTGTTACCAAGTAAAGCAGGGTTCATTCACATGTTGCCTTGGTATATGACCCAGCAATTAGTGTTGAGAAAAACAGGTCTTTCTTTACAATATTCCAATCTTAAGGGGGCTGGGAGCACTCTTGCTCAGAGACTGTTCTCCCTCAAGACCCAGAACTTCCCTTGCTCCCCAAAAGGCTCTAAACCAAAACCAAGCCCAATAGTTCCCCACTCCTCATCTGTCAGCTCTCTCCTTTAGGGTCTGGGGTATGTTGCCATTGCCTTCCTACGATAGTCCAGGAAAGCATATGCCATGTTACACTGGATCATGGTGAAGTCCAGGGAAGACACAAGTCTAAGAGAGTGTCTTCTCTGCACATACTGAGTTCCAAGAGTCTAGATAGAGTCCAGGATTGCAAGGCAGAGTCGGTGGCTTCTGAGTCAGCTGACGCAGGCATGACTAAAGCAGCAGCACGCCTGCCTTCCTACTAGCCCAGGCCACATGGCCAGACCCTGACTACAAACTGCACAGCTGCTTCTTCTCTACAGGCAGCATGGCTTAATCCCCTTTCCGGCTCATGGCTACTCCCCCTCTTCTCTTCCACAATCACTCTCTTCTGCACTCGCTCTGCCCTCATGGCCCTCTCCCATGGCAGATCAGTTTTCTTACAAAGCTGCCCAGCTGCTACATCATGGCTCGCCCTTTCCTTACCCACCAGACCTCCTGGCCAACTCCCATCTACACCTTTTCAGACTACATGGCTCTTCTCTCTTTTTACAGTTTCCTGCCCTCATTTTAAATGCTATCCAGGATTTAAGGATTTTTAAGCCTAGCATCTTCCCTTTTCCCTGGGGAGAGCATTGCTCCCCCTCAGAAAAGGTTAGTTCTTAAGCCTATCATCCACCCCTTTGCCCTGGGCTGCAGCACAGCTATTATCTAGTTACCAACTTGCCATAGACATGCCAAGTACCTTAAAAGCTGTATTACCTCCTTTCCCCACCCCCAAAACCATGAGCTGTGGAGACTTTGGGGAGGTTCCTCCCACTCTGTTCCAACCCTAATTTCTGGTCCCTCTTGACCATGCAGGGTGAAGGGAACACAAAAAACAGAGCCCAGTCTTCCTGTGTTCTCTGCTTTAAATATTCCCCCCAAACCCCCAAATTCTACATGCTGTGGGAGTGTCTAAGTTCCCAGGCAAGCTTGGCTGGCCCCCTCCCTGAGTGTAAACCAGCAAGCGTCTCTGCCCCCTTCCATCCACCAGGACATGGAGTAGGCGGCCATGCTCACCTTCACAATACACGTGTGCTGTGACCTTTTCAGCCCATGCAGGCTCTGAGCAATCTGTATCTTGAGCCCATTAGCTGTTTACCCTTTCTCAGGGGTATGGCTTCTGTCATGAGGTTTTGATTTTGGTGAGTTCTACCAACCACCTTTGGCATGTCCCACCCCTTCTCAGGCAGACCTCCCCACTGCCCAGTAACCTGGCCAGACCTCAATGTTACATGACTTCTGTGGAGAGCCAGGGAGATGGGCTTGGGTAAGAATGCACAAGCAGCTTTAACAATATTGATCATGTTCTGGTTTCTAAAGTAAATGATGATTTCATGAGTGTTTATGATGATTACCCATAATTTATATTTATTTTATGTTATTATTATTATTATATTGTTTATTTTATTATATATTATATTTTATTACTATAATAATAGTATATAGTAAGTATATAAATTCCTATATACACATAAGTATATTTATTATGCTTATTTTATGGTTGATATATATTATAAACTTATTATACCTGTACTTATTTTATCTTTGTCCCACATAACCTGTACTTTTTTAAAAATATATTTTATTGATTATGCTATTGCAGTTGTCTCACCTGGTATCTCCATTCCTTCCAGCAATCCCCCCAACACCTTAGTTCAGGTCCATGGCTCATTTATGTAAGTTCTTTGGCTTCTCCATTTCCTATACTGTACTTTACATCCCTCTGCCTGTTCTGTACCCACCGATTTGTATTTCTTAAACTCTGTACCTTTTCCTTCAATCCCCCCCTTCCCCCTCCCAACTGATAACCATCCAAATGATCTTCATATCTATGATTCTATTACTATTCTACTCGTTCGCTTAGTTTGTTTTTTAGATTTAATTGTTGGTAGTAGTGAATTTATTACCATTGTAATGTTCATAGTTTTGATTGTCTTTTTCTTAAATAAGCCCCTTAACATTTCATTAGACTTTCATTTTTAATATGTATCAGATTACGTTTATATTTATATTTATATATACTTTTTATCTTTGTTTTTGTTATAGTATATACATTTTTATAAATAATTTTTTAAAACCCTGTAGATTTGGTTCTAGTTCCTTATACAAGTGTCTAGAGGGAGGCTCATAAATTCAAGAGTAGAGCTCTGCCCCAAGCCCCAAACCCCCATGGGCAATTCCTAGGAGGTGGCACTGGAACTCCACATGTTCCATTCCCAACATACCTGCACTCACTTCCACAGCCTTGACACCATCAGAACTAGACTCCTGATGCCCTTTACCTTGTCAAACCCATGCAACCTCAGGACAATGTGTTTCTTCCCTCAATTTCCACATTCAAAAACTAACCTTATCCCTCACTTTTCCTCAATTCTTGAATCTGGTAGCCTCTGCAGTGCAAAGTCAGCCATCAGTAACGTCTCTGAGAGCCTCAAGTTCTGAACACTGCCTTCATGTTCTTGCTGTAATAGAAAGAAGCCCACCCCTCTCCTGGGGACACTGCTTTATGTAGCCTTCTCATTAAATTGCTGTTCTCTCTTATCTCTCAAACACCTGGCCAGAAGAGCACGCCAGTGTCCTTGCTGTTCATTGCTGCTTCCAGGCCATTCCCCCTCCTTCTTCTAAAAAGTCCCTGAGCTCTGAAGTTCAAGACAACAGACCACAGCAATGGCTACCCTAACTCGTTCCTCCTCACCTCGTTCCTGAAAGACTTTAGCTTGTGATTTATTCCCACTCTTTCCAAAACTACTCCTGATATATTTCTTGGTAACTCCAAATATCCATGGTGATTCATCCAGCACCCTTTTCTCCAGTTATTTTTATTGTCACCCTGCTTAGCATTCACTCTAAGCAGGTCACACACCCGGCACTGTCTTAACACAACTGTCTGTGATAATGGAAATATCCTATATTTATGTAGTTTAATATGGTGGCCACTTATCACATGTGATTTTCCAACTGTGTCAAGTATGGCTGAAAATCTAAATTTGTTACCTTATATACTTTTATTCATTTTAACTTAAATAGCCACCCAAGGCTAGTGGCTATCATATTGGAAGTCACAGCTCTAGGCTTTGTTATCATCAGTAACTGGAAAACACCTCCCGGTTGTGAAATTTCAATCACCATATTCTTCTACCATCATCTATTTTTTCCTGCACATTCACCTGAGTAACAAGTACAATAATCCTTCCATTGCCAAGGACTAAAACCCACTGATTCTTTAATTATCTCATTGTCCCTCGGTTCTTCATTACCCTCCTTCCCCAGTTTAAATTCTATCATTGCAAACACCTGGTCATTCTCTAGCTTTATTTTATCTGCTTGCCAAAACAGAAGACCTGATTTAACCCAAGTCTCTGTTTTCCACATGCCAAAATCAGAACTTCTGAAATGTGGAGAAGAAAAATGCCCAACTCTGCTGACTGGGCTTGCTGAATTCATGTCTGCCAACTTCAAAAGAGTAACCAGTATTGCCTAACAACTTAATCTCTTCCTTCTTTTGCTGTCATGGGGTGACTATTATATATATCTTCTTTCCTCTCAAACCTCCACACCTTTGCTTGCATCATCACTCTCAATTTACAAGCTCCTACTACATCATCCTACCTTTCGTATCTATTACCTGTGAACACTGCATTCCCTAGGATTATTGTGGGTCAACTGCATCTCCCCTCACTTCTCCAAAAACATCACTCCAGTAATTCTCTCCTCTTTTGCATCACCAATTTGTGTTTCTCCTTTGGGCCTTTGCTGTCAACATACAAACATAACATTATAGCATCTTCATAAAAAATTTTTATTCTAAATTTCCTTCTAATTCTTACCCCACTTTTCAATAATTTCCTCAAAAGGGTTGCCTTTCTCATCCTCAATTTCTTTCCTTTTTTTTTTTTTTTTTTTTAGGTAAAATTGGGTACAATAAACCACATATAATCTTCTGGTCAAGATGGCAACATAGGTAAACATGGCTTGCCCCTTCACACAACCACAGCAAAATTATAACTAAACTACAGGATCATCATCATTCAGAATCATAAGAAATCAAGTTAAATGGAAGTCTGACAACTACAGAATTAAAGAAACCACATCCATCCACACTGGTAGGAGGATAAAGTAGGAAGGGCTCAGATGTGGAATGGGCTGGTCCCATTCTATGTGTAGTGAATAAAAATTTGGAAAGAACATCTTGGGTGAGAGGAGTCCCAAACCCACACCAGCCTAGGATTCCAGTGCCAGGCAGATAGGTCCCTACAACTCCTGGCTGCAAAATCCAATGGAGATTGAGTCCGTGGAAGAAACATCTGGAGCCCCAGGCAATTCCTCTTAAAGAACCCACACACAGGCTTACTCAGACTCACTCCCTCTGAGCTCCAGCAACAGGGAAATAGCTTGAAAGGCACCAGTGGTATAACAGGGAGAAACTGAAGTGTCTGGCATCAAAGCAAGAGCTTGGAGACATCTTTCTCCCAGGCAGAAAGGCAAGCAGAGGCCATTGTCCATTTTCTGAACCATCCCCCTACCACAGAGCCACAGAGCCAGCAGGTGGGTACCATACCTGAAACTCCATCAATCTGACTAACACTCTTTGCTCCAGCCTAGAGATCTGCTAAGTTTCTGTCCCATCCAACTTACAGGTCTTCCCAAGCTGTTAACACATTCTTGACTGATCATGTTTTCAAGCACCAATGCTGTTGCCTGATAAAAGAGTTAACTTGTGTTTGCACTTGCATTAACTTTTGTATAAAATTGCCAGTCAACAATGTGTTAACAGAGATTTTTCCATGTTACTGGCTGGTCTTGGCTCATGCTTCACAACTTCCTAAATTTTCTCAAGCAACAAACATGCAGCCTCAGTGAGCTTCCAGTCTCCATTCCTCTTGCTAAGTGGCCCAGGCCCACCACAAGCAGCAGCCAGTCTAGATTCACAGATTGACTTCACCTGGGAATCTTCAATCCTAGTACAAGTAGCAGCTTAGATTGAGTTATAGCTCAGGTAGGGTGACCTGGACAAAACACAATGGGGGCAAGAAGTTGAAAATTTATTTGAAAAATAATGAAAGAAAACTTCCCTAATTTGGTGAAGGAAATAGATATCAAGTCCAAAAAGCACAGAGAGTCCCAAACGAGATGAACACAAAGAGATACATCATAATTAAAATGCCAATGTTTAAAGGTAAAGAGTAAATCTTAAAAGCAACTAGAGAAATGCAGTTAGTTACCTACAGGGGACTCCTCATTAAGACTGTCAGCTGATTTCTCAAAAGAAACTTTGCAGACTAGAAGGGATTGGCAAGAAATATTCAAAGTCATGAAAAGCAGGGGCCTATAGCCAAGATCGCTCTACCCAGCAAAAAAATCGTCTAGAATCAAAAGGCAGATAAAGAGCATCCCAGACAAGAAAAATCTAAAGGAGTTCATCATCATAAAATGATTACTATATGAAATGTTAAAGGGACTTATTTAAGAAGAAGATCAAAACTATTTACAATAAAATGGTAATAAATATATATCAACAATTGAAGTTAAAAAAACAAACTAAGCAAACAAGAAGAGCAGAGACAGAATCATGGATATGAAGAGCACTGTAATCTGGGGCAACAAGTGAAAAGGTGAGGGGATGAAGAAATACAAAAAGGTAGTTATAGAATAGCCATGGGGATGTAAAGTACAGTATAAGAAATAGAGTAGCCAAAGAACTTATACATATGACCCATGGACATAAACAATGGTTGTGTGGATTGCCTGAGGGAGTGAGGGTGCTGGGTGGAGATGGAAAAGGGAAAAATTGGAACAACTGCAATAGTATAATTAATCAATTATAGTTAAGAAATGAATCACATACTTAAAGTGTACAACTTGATAAGGTTCATCATATGTAATCACAAGATAACAAACACTTACTTCAACCCTACAAGTTTTGTTTGCCTTCTAATTAGTATTTCAGCATATTTAGCATTCCATTTTAATTCATCTATTGACATTTGGCTATATCTTTGTATTTTGTTGGTAGTAAGGGTTGCTCTAAGAATTACATCATACATAAATTTTCAAATCTACTGGGAGTTAAATTGTAGAAACCTTACAATCAGAAAGATAGACTCCTTTATTTTTCCCCCAATGCCCTTTGTTAGAGTTATCCTATGTATTAATTACATCAACACTCCTGCCCTCTGGCCTCTTATTAGTTTGCTCTCTATATCTATAAGTCTGTTTCTATTTTCTTTGTTCATTTATTTTGTTCTTTAGATTCCACATATGAGTGATATATGGAATTTGTCTTTCTCTCAACAGTGAATTTTTTATTTGAGATGTTATAGTTTTCAGTTCTAAAATTTTCATTCAGTTCTTCATGATAATTTTTATTTCTCTACTGATATTTCCTATCCTTTAGTCATTTCAAGGAAGTTTTCTTTAACTCAATAGTCAACTTCAACTTCTATATGCAGCATCATCCAGCTTCTTTATCACCTACACTGCCCCAGCCTGATCCAAGTCACAACTTGGATCAGGTTTCTTAGCATGGTTGCCAAGAATAACCTCTCAACACATCTCCAGCTTCTTCCTTGCCCCAGTGTTTCCTAGCAGCACTCCTGCTGACATTTTGTGAAGATCAGTGTGTGCTGAGAAATGTTTAGGATCCCCAATCCCCAGCATTTGGTAGGCAACCAGTACCCATGACCCACATGTGTGCATACATGTGCACCTCCAAAATTCCTGTTAGGTGGTCAGATCATGTCACTCCTGTGCACGAATCCTTCAGAGACTTAGCCTCCCATTTGTAGTGAAAACCAGCATCCTTCTAACAGCTCCTAAGGCCCTACACAATCTGATCTCATTACAACTCTGTAGTAGGTTCACCTCTTCCTACTTTACTTCCTCTCTTCATACCAGCTACAGTGATGCTCTTTAAATGAGCCAATGAATCTTCCTGCCTTGAGACTTGTGCTATTTCCTCAACCTGCTTTGCTGATATCTCTGCACAGCTCTCTCCATTATCTCTATCCTCTCTCTTTAAACATCATCTTTTTGGTGAGGCTCTCCAGCTACTTAATTAAAAATTGCAGGTCATACCCCCCACCCCAGCAGTCTCTATCCATTTCCTACTTTCTTTCCATAGCACCTATCACCATCTAACATTTCTATGTTCAAGTTATTTTCTGTATTGTCTATGTCCTTCAGCTAGAATACATTCCATGAGAGTTGAAATTTTTGTCTGTTGTTTTCTCTTACCTATCCTGATATTTAGAAATGTGTCTGACTCATAATAGTTGCTCAACAAACATTTGTTAATAGAACATAGAGATGGCATATTCATCATAAGAATGAATTGCACAGGCCCTGGCTGGTGGCACAGTGGATAAGGCACTGGCCTGTGAACCCAAAGGTCATTAGTTCAGTTCCCAGCCAGAGCAACATAACTAGGTTGCAAGCCAGGTCTCCAGCCAGGTCTGTAGCTGGAGGCAGGTGAAAGGCAACCATACATTAATGTTTCTCTCCCTCTCTTCTGCTTTCCCTTCCCCTCTCTCTGAAAAAAAGTAAATAAAATCTTTTTAAAAAATGAATGAACTGCACAGCATACCATTGGCCAATAAGCATATGAAAAGATGTTCAACATTATTAGTCATTAGGGAGATGCAAATCAAAACCACAGTGAGCTACCACTTCACACCCACTAAGAGGGCTATAATAAAAAAAAGACAGACAAAAGCAGGATGTGAGGGTACTGGAACCTTCATACTTTGCTAGTGAAATGTAAAAGGAGGCAGTTACTTTCGAAGAGTATAGCAATTCTTCAAAATGATAAATACAGAATTACTATGTGAACAGCAAGTCCTATCCTAGGTATGTATATACTGAAGAGAATTGAAACAATATGTCCACATAAACACCTGTACATAAAGATTCACAGTAGCCTTATCCATAATAGCTAAAAAGTGGAAACAACCTAAATATCCGTCAACTTATGAATGGATAAAATGTATTATAACCACATAATTGAATAGTATTTGGTGATAAAAAGGAATGAAGTACTGATATAACCTACAACACGGATGACCCTTGAAAACATTATGCTATTGAAAGAAGCCAGTCATTTATATGAAAAGTCCAGAATAGGCAAGTATATAGAAGCAAAGTAGATTAATGGTTACCTAGGGCTTGTAGTGGCAGTGGGGAATAGGAGTAACTGCTAATGTTTCTTTTTGGGGTGACAAAGATGTTCTAAAATTAGATTGTGCTATTGCACAACTTTGTAAATACACTATCACCATTAAATTTACTCTTCAAATGAGTGAATTGTATGGCATATAAATTATACCTCAATAATGCTTTTTTTCCCAAAAAGAATGAGTTACATAATTTAAGTTAAATCTTTAATTCACTATACTTGGTCATTTGTATCAGCTTTTTCTAATCCACCTGTGAATTTTCCAGAATTACTTATATAAACTGAATTAGTGGCCTACTTTTCAATTCTTTTAAACACTCTCAATATCTAGTATATGATCCATTAGTTCATCCTTAAAATCAAAGGCATGTTGTCTTTCCTGAATTCTAAAACCCTTAACCAAACTCATTCTAAGACATATAGTTCATAAAATGATAATCAGAAGTTCCTTGTCAAGTAGATATTTGTGGATTCAATGATTGCTCAGAACTGGATTTTTCTTCCTATTTCATTGGTTTCTGTAACACTTGGTTTTCGAAATCCTGTTAAAACCTTTGACTTGTTGCCTAAGGAAAGAAAGAAAAATGGTTGGGACTGTATTATGACAATTATAGTAGTTAATATCTATTGCATGCTTAGCTTGCACTAAGCAGATACTCGAGCACCTTACATGTTAACTCATTTTAATCTTCCCAATCCACCTGTAACATAAGTATTATTATTCCTCTTTCACTAATGACACACAAAGATGTTAAATAACTTTGTCAAGATCATATACCTATTGAGTGGCAGAGCAGAGATTCTAAACCTAGCAGCCCAATTCTAAAACCTATACGGGGAAAGGTTAACAGTGAGTCACTACATTAACCCTTTCCCCACTACATTAATTAATTTCAAGATATTTGTGGAGTCAAATTAGATGCTAAGTATTGAGGATAAAAAAAAAAGACAGGGTTTCTGTTCTGATATTATTTCATCTAATGTAGGATATGAATATACTGTCAAGTAGCAAAAACATAATGTGGAAAACCAGTATCATAAGGTACTAAGCCTAACCAAAGAGAAAACATGGAGAAGATTCAGCTGAAGATTTGCTGGAAAAGATGCGGAGGGATGAGGAAAGGCTAATGTTCCTTCCAAACAAGACACAGTGAGTACAAAAGTGGTAGGAAAGAACAGTGTTCTGGAGTGGTCTTAGTGTGAGTGTCAGAAGAGGTTAGTAAAAGTAAAGACCAGGGCATATAAGAACTTTTAAATTAGGCTAAAGAGCTTGGAATAAAGAACACCAAAGAATATGTGTTTCTATAATCCTATCAGCATCTTGAGATGATACATGTAAAAATTCTGATGATCAGCAAAAGCAGAGACAATGAAAACAGGGGTGCCAGGGGAGCAACTTTTAGGACAATTAATGTAGAGATTTTAATAAGGAAGTGAATCAAATATCTAATTTAAGCCCTGGCTGGTAGCACAGTGGATAAGGTGCTGGCCAAAGGTCATTGGTTTGATTCCCAGCCAGGGCACATAACCAGGTTGCAAGCCAGGTCTCTAGCCAGGTCTGTAGCTGAAGGCAGGTGAAAGGCAACCATACATGGATGTTTCTCTCCCTCTCTCCCTTCCCCTCTCTCTAAAAATAATAAATAAAATATTTTTAAAAATTATTTTCAAAAATACCTAATTTATTTATTTCTCTTTTAGATGTGTGGTAAGCTGTATGTGGTCTCAAGACCATGGTTAGTACCATCTAAAGGAAACTGTCCAACAAATATAAAGCAAATCACATACAAAGCCTGTCCTGAAAGTATCAAGCCAATGTCAATATAATTAAAAGTTTGCATGGCTGATACTTTCAGGACAGACCTCATATGCATTTTAAATTTTATTCTAACCAATATTAAAGCAAGTAACATGTAAAATTAGCATTGGTAATATATTTTATTTAACCCAATATCTTATCATGTCAACATATAATCAATATAAAAATGTCAGGGTCCGCCTGGGGAGGTGTCAGGGCATGGAGCCCTCCACAGGCCAGGACAAGCCTGTATGACCTGACAGAAAAGCCAGGAAAGCTGGGTGCATAAAGGCTTCGATGCTGTAGCCAGGGGGCTCTAGTGGGAATCTAGCCAAAAGAAGTATTCCTTATGAGCCCTAAAGTTTGCCCTATTCTTTTACTTTGCTTGATTGCTCTATTGTACCAGCAGCAGAGGTTTTAATTTTGACTTTAAATGGACACACTCTGACTTGAGGAAGAGTTCAGTGTTCCTTTGATTGTTATTCCTGAATAATACCCAGTTTCTGTAAGTAGCACTGTTTAACATTGATTGATGAGCTTTACGTACATACTATATGCCCTAAAGCTAACTGCACCCAGTAAAAGATCCTGGAGGAGGGCAATTGAGCCATTTGTCTATCAGACACTTGCTGGCCTTCTCTCTCCTAGCACAAGCTGCCTGGGAAGCATTCATTTCATTCATGGCACCAAGGGATCTCTGCAGGTCAGGGGTCCCCCACATAAAAATATAAATGAAATATTTTACATTCTTCTTTTTATACTAAGTCTTCAAAATCTGGAGTGAATTTTGTACCTAAATGCTCCTCAATTTGGATGCTAAATTTGCCTTCGAACTATTCAACCTGAATTTAAATTTCATAAAGTTTACAGTTGAAAATGTAAACACGTGTAACCAAGTTGTTCCAAACACACTTAAATGTTTCCTAATATTTGAATCAAATGTCAGTTTTAAAATTACATTTTAAATTGATTCAAATGAAATGTGAAAGTTTAGTTTCTCAGTCACACTAGCCTACTGTAAGTGCTTGGCAGCCACATATGGTGAGGAGCTACCATTTTGGACAGCACAGATTCTGAACCAAACACTAATTCTGAACCAAGGCAGGACGATTTACCAAACAAATGCTCCTGCTTGGCTTAAAATAGATGCTCACTAAATATGTTCATTATTATAAGACAGCATAGAATTTTAAAAGTGGAGAAGCACTAATTCTAAAACAATAGCATGTAAAACAGTACGTAGGACCAGAAGGAAGTCTTTCTGAGAAGAGAAGGAATAAATGGTTAGAGCATTATTATTTTTGGCTAAGTTATATAAAAGAACATTGTTCTTTAGACCATTCTTTTTTTTTTTTTTTAAGCTAATACATTAAGAAGATAGATACAGTGATTGGAATGAATTATTCCTTCTTATGAATGTGCCTTAAAAGAAGAAGAAGAAGAAGAGTAAAACAAACATAAAAACAAGACCCCTAATAGAACTCTAAGCCATAAAATAACAGTTGGTTAGAAGGAGAGGGGAGGGGAGGGGAGGGCCTGACAAAGAAAACTTGCCTGTTATAGCCTTGGCTCCCTGAAGTAAAAGAAAATCCTGCTCTGAGATTTCATTATTTAGACCTCTTACAAGGGACTATCATTTCAATTCACATTACATATATTCCTCAAGAGTGCAATGTTATCTTTTTTTTTTCTTAATTTATTTATTACTTTCAGAGAAAGGGGAAGGGAGAGAAGAGAGGCAGAGAGGGAGGGAGACATCAATGTATGGTTGCCTTTCACCTGCCTCCAGCTATGGACCTGGCTGGAGACCTGGTTTGCAACCTGGTTATGTGCCCTGGCTGGGGAATTGAACCAGTGACTTGGGGTTCACAGGCCAGCACCTTATCCACTGAGCCACTAGCCAGTGCTGTAATGTTATCTTAAAGTGGACCTACATTGGTAGTGCTCTCAGGTGCCTGACAGAAAAAGCAAATGTAAACCCTTTTTGAAGGAACACACCTTTGGCCACAAAGAGTTCCCAAAAGTAAAGTTCTATCCAAGATGAGCTCACAAATAAAGATCACAAAACATACAAGAGAAAGATGAGCCACAATGAGTAAAGGATAACATAAAACTAATAAAATAAATATATTAAATGACAAATATAAAATATGTTAAATGAGGCTTAAAGAAGAGAAGTATAAGGAATGATATTATCAAAAAGTGACCAGGCATAATATTTTTTAAATGAATTAGAACTTGTAAAAGAGAAAAATATTACTTAAAAGAATTTCCAACAACATTACTATAAAAAAGATTTTAAAATTTATAGATTGAAAGCCAGGTCTCCAGTCAGGTCTGTGGCTGGAGGCAGGTGAAAAGCAACCATACATTGATGTCTCTCTCCCTCTCTGCCTCTCTCTCTCCCCCTCTTTCTAAAAATAATAAAATAAAAATCATTTTAAAAAAGATTTTAAAATTTAAAAAATGGCCTAAAACCACAAAGACAGTGAGGATTGGAAAAGAGGTAATGGAAATGAAATTTTAGAAATTAGAATGAAAAAATTAACTGACTTGACTTCTCAAGAGAGCTAAATTTTAAACTTATAGTGGGGAAAACTAAGAGGGAAACTATTTGTATTTCTGCAACTAGGGGTGAAAGTGGGACTGAAAACTGACTTAATCAAAAGCATAAGCAGGTAACAAATGTCACTTTGAAATAAATTTTTAAAAAAAGAGAAGACCGCGTTTGTAACAAATCTTATAGAAACATGTTCCCACTTAAACTCTTTATTTTTGATAAAAAGATTCTGCTATTTTCAAAAGTTCTAAATTCACCAGACTAAATTAAATCAATTAGGAGGTAAAAACATCAATCGACCAAAATACATAAAATATGTATTTAAATATTTATATGTCCTGGCTGGTGGCACAATGGATAAGGCACTGGCCTGCGAACCTAAAGGTCACTGGTTCGATTCTTAGCCAGGGCACATAAACAGGTTGCAAGCCAGGTCGCCTGCCAGGTCCACGGCCAGAGACAGGTGAAAGGCAATGATGTTTCTCTCCCTCTCTGCCTCTCTCCCTTCCCTTCTCTTTGGAAATAATAATAAGTACAATCTTTTAAAAATAAATAAATATTTATATGTCGTGAAAAATGGGGATGGTTTTCAATGATACAATTTTATTTGTATATAAATTTGATTTTAATTATATCTGTACACTCACCCACATATTACACAAAACATATTACACAGGCTCAACCTGTATCAGGGATCTAAAAGCGGTGGGTTTTTAGCAAGTTCTCAATAGGTTATTTTAAAAGAAAATCATTATATCTAACAAGGGCTCAGTCTAGAACAAGGGTGTCAAACTCATTTTCACTGGGGGCCACATCAGCCTCATGGCTGCCTTCAAAGGGTTGAACATAATTTTAGGGCTGTATAAAGTCCTTAACAGTTAAGCAAGCCAAGTAGAAACAAGTGCCAGGCCAGATAAAACAAGGTGGAGGGCTGGATTTGGCCCACAGGCTTTGTGTTTGCCACCCATGGTCTAGAATGTCCAGTTAAAAGAAGGCTTATTTCAGTTTTCAAAGTGGCACCTATAGATATACAGTTTTAGAATTTGGTGTTCATGTTACTTAAGAGCTGGTGTCCTTAGATCAAGTCCTCACATCTAGTTACAAGAAAAAAATTTTTAAAGAAATGAAAAGAAACAAAAAAAGCCTCATTGGTCAGTTGTTTAACTTTTCTTCTGCCTTCTCCACTTTTAACAACATAAAAGGCATTAGAATTACATTTTAAAATGACACTGAGCTGAAAGTGAAAGTAGCTCTAGCATGACACCTGAGATATTAGAACTGAGCCTTAGTGCTATCACTTAGTCTTTGTATAACTGGATAAATTATTCATCCGTAAAAAAAAAAAAAAATTCACCTACCTTAATGTTACTGCAATGCTCAAAAGCTTTACAATCCTCAAAGTGTTATGGATCCAAAGTCTATGTGCATGATGCTGCAAAAAGCCAAGCCTCAGCATGTCCGAGTTTAGAACAAGGAAGGGTTTCTTGACTGAGAAGACACCAACTGAGGAGACTAGATAGAGACCTAACCCTCAGCTCCGTCGCAAAACTGGACAGAATTCAGTCTTTTTTTTTTTTTTTTTTCATTTTATTGTTGTTATATTACATCCATCCCCTTTTTTCCCCCTCTGTCCCCCTCCCCTCAGTCTTCTTTTATGGTTAAGGAAAGAGAAACATGGAGTTGTTTTTGTAAAGCTCAAGATGCAAGCAGAATTCTTATAATGATTAGCACCTCTATATGCAGGACTAATCAGGAGTGTGGAGAGCAGGATAAATTAAATGGCATTGGTCTGGTCAAGATAGCAGAAAGTATATAGAATGAAATGGAGTCACTCATGTCAACCAAGATGACTGCCAGTCGGCCAGGGCACTTTGGTTCAAGAGAAAAACAACCTAAGTCAAGGTAGACACATCTGGAAAGGAGATACACAAGATATCTGCACACATGATCAAAATAGCCATGTCTGCAAAGCAGGACCACCCATAGACAGGCTCCTGGGGAAATTCCCTACTTGGCATCAGGGGTGCTAAGACACTTATCAAGAGAACCAGAAGGGTGGAGTACCTCACTCTCAAGGGTATAACTGAGGCAAGCTCCAGACCACTAAAAGAGCCAGAGCCGAGCCCCACACATCAAGATGCTGCTCCACGCTATGCTGATCTCCCTTGGCATCAGCCACTGGAGACTCTGCCCTGCTGGACTGAGGACTTCACCTGCCCTGATGCCTACCTAGCTTGAGATCCCTCCTTGCAAGACACTGACAACTCCCTTGCCCACCGTGCTGTCTCTCAGACCTGAAGACTGAGACTCTGGGACTCAAATTCATTATCCCCCAATTCTCTCATGAGATGTTATTACTGTTTATGAATGATCAGTATTGTTATTCATTAGCATAGATTTGGATTAAATTTGCATTAATTAAAACTGAATGAACATGCATTAATAAGGTTCAAATGAATAGTCATCTGTGTTGGTTCACTGTTATTTCTTGGTGCCAGTGTCACCTATAAGACTGATGATCATACAGGCAGCTTGGCACTTCTGATTTTTTTTTTTAAGATTTATTATTTTTAGAGAGAGGGGAAGGGAGAGGGGCAGAGGAGGGAGAGAGACATCAATGTATGGTTGCCTTTCACCTGCCTCCAGCTACAGAGCTGGCTGGAAACCTGGCTTGTGACCTGGTTATGTGCCCTGGCTGGGAATCGAACCAGCGACCTTTGGGTTCACAGGCCAGTGCCTTATCCACTGTGCCACCAGCCAGGATACACTTTTGATTCTTAAGGCCAGGATCAGATGATCTGAGTGGGGTCCAAAGGATGACTCTTAGGAAAGACTATGTTGCAAAAACATGCTCACAACAAGGAGCTATTAGCCTGAAGGCCATGGGAATAAACAGGCTTGAACAAGATGGAGTCAAAGAGAGAGAGATCACGCAATTACCCCATTTTTGTGGTTCACTCCTCAATCTGCAGGTTCATTTAAGAAGGGTTAACTTTTAAGATGAAGTCAGGTTTGTTTGTCCACTATGCCCTTCTTACCTGGTTCTCACAATCTCACACGCCCACCCCTTCCTGCTGTTTCCCAAAACCTAGAGGGGGCATTCTGGGTGTCAAATCTGCAAGCAGAGACCACAGCAATGGTATAAGCAGCAGCAGACCAGGATAACTGTACCTTAATATGAGACAAAGAATAGAGTAACTGTGGTGCTTATGGCCAAGACCCAAAACACACTGAGTTGGCCACTGTACAAACACTTCCTTGTTCAGGTAACAAGTAATTTGTCTAAGGACCCGCATGCCAAGGACTCTAAGGAGGTCTGCTGAGAGAGCTTGGGCAGTCCAATGACCAAATGGGTGGCTATATATGGGTTAAAACCCACAACACCATCATTTGATCAGATTTATGGAAACAAAAAAAATGAAGGTTCATTCATGATCAGAGAAAATTGTAAACCAGTTTGAGTTTGTAGGCCAGAAACGTGTTGTGTAGTTTGAAATGTCTCTGATGAAGTCTCCAGGTACTCAGGTAAAGTCTGTGTGGCCTTCCCAGCATCAGTCACTGAGGTGGTTTAGGTATGAGCTGAAGTGGCATTCTGACATTTATATCATGTCACCCACCGGCAGTTTGTAATTGTGAGGCTCAAGAAAAGGGTAGTTTTAGTTCTTAGTGATTCCAAGTCACTAGAAGATTCAGGATCCAGTTCAGTTTACAAGTAGAAAACAAAACAAAACCCAAAGATAATGGACAGCACTAGAATCTAATACCCACAAAGGTATATTATAGTTCCTACTGAAATAATTTTCTAAAATCACCCTCATTTTTATCAAAGATAGCCAAATTAAGACTAATTTATCTACAAAATGTCGTTCCAATAAACTTGCCTGATTATTTGTATGAGTCTAGTAAGAATAAGTAATTAACCATATAGGTACATTTAAATCTGCTTTGCTAGAATTTTCCTAAGGAATCTTCAGATTAAACCTTAAGGGACTGCCGGAGGCCAGAAAAGCCAAGGCAAGGATATGCCACCAGACTTTGCCTGCAGTACTTATATAATTGGTTTCTCTCTTCTCAAGGTTTCCTCCGAGCGTGGTGATGACACTATCTCTATCAGTTAACATGTATGCAGCTTACAGGTTTTGGGCAGATGGTATCCAAGGGATGAGGGTGCCAGGATCGTTTGCCATATAAGTGAGGTGGCAAAAGACCCTGTTATGCAGCCTATCAGTGCTCTTGGGGTTGCAATACGATCAACAGGGATCACTTTGAGCTGGCTGGGACACACCTCATTCTCTAGCAAGATGCATCCTGTCCACTTTGAAAGAAGTGGCCAGTCCAACCCCTACTCAAGTGTCCCCTCCCCTGGCTCAATATCTTGAGAAGCCCTGAACGGGAGCTGATACTATCAGCTCTGGTGCTAAGGCATCAGGCCATAGTCTTAACAGGCATGGCCAGGGGAACTTCCCTTGTGGCAGTCAGTTCCTAAGCCGTGGTAAGGAGCTTCATACTATTATCAGCCTCATTTATTTCCTACTTGCCTTAGCAAGGATCTTCATCCACTCATACAAGGTAGAGGACTGAGCTGGTCAGGGGTGTGCACCCACAGCTTAAGGAATGGAACCGTCTGTATCTAATTACAAACGGTTTTTATGTGTGCCTGATTGGGTACTGCTGTCCTGCATTGCTAGTATCTTGATGGCCTGGTCTGCAGCTCCTGAGTAGTTGACCAGTGCACAGGTGTCACCTAGTCAGCTAGAGTACTATAATCCAAAGCAATTCGATTAGCTAATACAACTTTAGCCAGAGACTAAGGCCTCCATTTCAGATACTACAGCTTGATTGGCCCCATTCACTAGTGGTCTTCAAGTTATCGAAAGATTTCTAATCCTGTGTTTATGGGCTCCCACTCCCCACTAGGGAGAAATACCAAACATGGGCCCAAAATATATTCCTGATGGCCAGGTACATCGTCAGGATATTGGGGAGCTTCCCTTTCGACTCAGCTGAATAAATTTAAAGGAAGCTAATTAAATTTTATATTACAAAAGAGATGGTTTAAAGCAGGTGGAATATTAGAAATACAGGCAAGTAAAGACAAAGGTGCACAGAAATGAGTTGTGTATTACTGATTTTTTGTTAGTTGTCATCAAATCAATAACTTGGGATCTGTTAGGGGTTTGCATATGTTTTCTGAATTTTGGGATATATCTTTGGCTGAAACAGAAGTCATCTCTCTTTGATGTTCTGGTTGAATTTTCATTGGCAATGGGGCTGTCCTGGGTGTTCTTAGAAGTTAGATCAATTTAACATAGGAATGCATTATTAAAAGAACCTGGCAGAGGGGCCCTGGCTGGTAGCACAGTGGATAAGATGCCAGCCTGTGAACCAAAAGGTTGCTGGTTCGATTCCCCAGCCAGGGCACATAACCAAGCCAGGTCTCCAGCCAGGTCCATAGCTGAAGGCAGGTGAAAGGCAACCATACATCGATGTTTCTCTCCTTGTCTGTCTCCCTCCTTTCCCCTCTACAAATAATAAATAAAATCTTAAAAAGAAAAAAAAAAACCTGGTAGAATACAAGTGTTATTTAACATTGATGATTCTAAAGATATGTCTATTTAGCCAAACCAAGCTCAAAATCAGCTTTAAAAGTAAATATTTTCCAGATCACATGATTCTGAAAAGCATTTGGATTAGTGTAATATTTTTGAAAATTCTTATAAAGCACTTACTTGTTTAAGCCATTTTAATATTACAAACTAGCAATACCATTCAGTGGTACAAATATGTCATACACATACTAAGACTATGTTTATACAGATAAACATAGACATCACATAAATTTTATTTCAAAGTGCTATCTTTTGTGTTCTGGGTACAAGGCAAATCTCAGAGGTATTTTGTTCAGATGACCAAAGCTTTGAATGGTGTACGTATATATTCCTTTAATGCTGCTTTGAAACTAATTTATAATCAATCAAAGAATGCATTCCATTGTCTGTGAGAGGCCTGTCTGATATCCTCTCCTTCAAGGGTGCTCCTTAATGTGGATTTGTCAACAAACAATAGTAGCTGGTGTGCATAATAAAGTCAGAAACTCAGAGAGTAAAAAAGCGGCTTCAAACTGCCTAAATTTTGGGATCTGGTCAAGATTATGGCGTAGGCAGATGTGGCTCACCTCTTCCCACAACCACATCAAAATTACAACTAAAATGTAGAACAACCATCAGCCAGAACTGTCAGAAATGGAGTTTAATGGCAGTCCGAAAACTACAAAATTAAAGAAACCACATCCATTGAGATGGGTAGGAGGGCCACAGATGCAGAACCAGGTGCTCTCTCACCCACATGTGGTGGATAAAAATTCGAGACACCTGGCTGGTGGCACAGTGGATAAGGTGCTGGCCTGCAAACCCAAAGGTCGCTGGTTCGATTCCCCAGCCAGGGCACGTAACCAGGTTGCAAGCCAGGTCTCCAGCCAAGTCCGTAGCTGGAGGCAGGTGAAAGGCAACCATACATTGATGTCTCTCTCCCTCTCTGCCTGACTCCTTTCCCCTCTCTCTAAAAAAATAATAAAATATTTTTAAAAAATTCAAGGCATATTTTAGGAGCCAGGAGTCCTAGCCTGACACCAAGTTCCCACCAGGTTCCTGTACCAGGAAGATAAGTCTACGCAACTTCTGGCTGCAAAAACCAGTGGGGATTGAATCAACAGCAGAAACTGTTGGAGCCCCAAGCAGTTCCTTATAAGAGAGCCCACACAAGGACTCACTTACTCAGGCTCACTCCCTCTGAGCTCCAGCACTGGGGTAGCAGCTTGACAGGCACAGGAGGTATACGGGGAGAAACTGAAGTTTCTGGCATCAAGGCGAGCAGAACAAGTTACGGGCCCACCCAAGCTGCTTTCCCACATAAATGGCTGGTCTTAGCTGAAGCTTCACAACTTCCTAAATCCTCTCAAATAAGCAACAGCCGGCCTCAGTGAGCTCCAGGCCTGCACTACCAGTGGCCAGCCTAGATTCACAGCTTGGCTTCACCTGGGAATCTCCAAATACACACCAGTAGCAGCCATCTCAATTGCTTTATAGTTCAGGCAGGGTGGCCCCAGGCCAAACACTGGTGGAAGCCACCTTGGCCTGCACCATATGGGAAACCCCAGGGCCAGCACACACAGTGAACAGCTACAGACCATGTCAGAGCACCGCCACCCTGCCCCTGCACAGCTGACCCTCCACAAAGAACAGAGGTTGGTGGTCAGTGATCACAGCCAGTCCTTGCAGCTGACTGGCCATAGAAAATCCCTCCCACTGATCTGCCAACAGCAATCAATGCTCAACTACAAGAGGAGGGTGTATTCGGCCCACATGCAAGATGCACCTTGAGTACCCAGCTTGGGTGATAGGGGAGCTGTACCACTGGACCCACAGGACATCTATTACATTAGGCCATACTACCAAGACGTAGAGTCAAAACAGCTCTGCCCAATACACAGAACAAACATAAGAAGGCTGCCAAACTAAATATGCAAGAAATATGGTTCAAATGAAAGAACAGAACAGGACTCCAGAAAAAGAGCTCAATGAAATAGAGGTAACTGACTTACCAGATACAGAGTTTAAAACACTGGTGATCAGGATGCTAAGAGAAATGATTGAGGATGGCCATAAAATAAAGGAAGTGAAGGTTATACAAATGAAATAAAGAAAAATATACAGGGAACCAACAGTGACGGGGAGGAACTCAAGAATCAAATCAATGACTTGGAACAAAAGGAAGAAATAAACATTTACCCAGAACAAAAAATAAACAAAAATTGAACAAAACGAGAAGCTTAAGAACCTCTGCAACAACTTTAAATGTACCAACATCCAAATTATAGGGGTGCCAGAAGCAGAACAGGAAAAGTAAGAAATTGAAAAATTTTTTTGAAAACTAAAGGAAGCTAGTTCTGGCTGGTGGCACAGTGGATAAGGCACCAGCCTGCAAACCCAAAGGTCACTGGTTCCATTCCCAGCCAAGGCACGTAATCAGGTTGCAAGTCAGGTCTCCAGACAGCCCTGTAGCTAGAAGCAGGTGAAAGGCAATCATACATTGCTGTCTCTCTCCTTCTCTGCCTCTCTCCCTTCCCCTCTCTCTAAAAATAATAAATAAAATCTTTAAAAATAAATAAATAAAAAGGAAGCTTCCCTAATTTGCTGAAGGAAATAGCCATACAAATCCAGGAAGCATAGGGTCCCAAACAAGATGGTCACAAGGAGGCCCACTCCAAGACACATCATAATGAAAATGCCAAAGGCTAGGGATAGAGAGAATCTTAAAAGCAACAAGAAAAAAAAAAACAGAGTTATCTACAAAGAGGTCCCTATAATACTATCAGCTGGTTTCTAAGAAACTTTTCAGGGAAGAAGGGATTGGCAAGAAATATTCAAAGTGATGAAAAGCAAGGACCTACCACCTAGATTACGCTATGCAGCAAAGCTATTATTTAGAATGGGAGGGAAGTTAAAGTGCTTCCCAGACAAGGTAAAGCTAAAGGAGTTCATCATCACCAAGCCATTATTACATGAAATGTTAAAGGGACTTATTTAAGAAAAAAAAAGATCAAAACTATAAATATTTAAATGAAAACAAATCCCCAACTAACGACAGTATCTAAAAAAATAAAAATTAAAATTAAGGAAACAAACAGAATAGGAACAGAATCATAGGTATGGGGATCATGTGGAAGGTTATCAGCTGGGAGGGGAAAGGGAGAAAAATGGGGAGATGGTGCAGTGCTAAAGAAGCAGAATTGGTAGGTACAAAACAGGGGAAGGTTAAGAATAGTATAGGAAAATGAGAAGCCAAAGAACTAGAGGCAGAACCAATGGACATGAATTAAGGGTCGTGGGAATGCTAGAGGGAAGAGGGGTACCAGGTGGAGGGGCCCACAGGGGAAAAATATGGAGACAATTGTAATGGCATAATCAATATGTATACTTAAAAAATAACTGTATACCATTTTCACCTATCCTACTAAATTTATTTCTAATCGCAAAACATAGGAAATATCTAAACATTCACCAAAAGAAACTAGTTAAACAGAATGTGGACCTATATACTATACACCTACTAAAACCAATGGAGAGTGCTCGCTTCTGCAGTACATATAATAAAATTGGAATGATATAGAAATGATTAGCATGGCCCCTGTGCAAGGATGACACACTAATTCATGAAGTGTTCCATATTTTTATGCAAAAAAATAAAACTAAACCACTAACTTACGCCATACACGAGAATAAACTCAGGATGGATAAAAGGACTTAAAACTGTGACACCATAAAAGTCCTAGAGAAAAATATAAGCAGCAAAATTTCAGATATCCTACACAGAAATACTTTCACTGATACTTCTCAAAGGGCAAAGGAAATGAAGGAACAAATAAACAAATGGGACTATTATCAAACTGAGAAGTTTCTGTTCAGCTAAAGAAAACACTAGCAAAATTAAAAGGGAACCAACTGTATGGGAAAACATGTTTCCCAATGATACCTCACAAAAAGTGTTTGATATCCAAAATATATAAAAGAACTTATGCAACTCAACACCAGGGAGACAGACAACCCAATTAAAAAATGGGCACAGGACCTGAACAGACACCTCTCTGAGGAGGACATACAATGGGCCCAAAGGCATATGAAAGAATGCTCAACATCTCTAGTCATCAGAGAGATGCAAATTAAAACCACAATAAGATGCCACCTCATACCTGTCAGAATGGCCATCATCAACAAATCAACAAACAAGTGCTGGCAAAGATGTAGGGAGAAGGGAACCCTGGTGCACTGTTGGTGGGAATGCAAACAGGTGCAGCCACTATGGAAAACAGTATGGAATTTCCTCAAAAAACTAAAAGTAAAACTGTTTTTTGATCCAGTGGTTCCACTACTAGGATTATACCTGAAGAACCCTGAAACACACATTCAGAGGAACCTGTGTACTCCTATCTTCATAGCAGAGCTATTTACAATAGCCACGTGCTGGAAACAGCCTAAGTGTCCATCAGTGGATGATTGGATCCAAAAATTTTGGTACATTTACACAATGGAATACTGCATAGCAGAATGAAAGAAGCAGCTCCTACCTTTTGTGATAACATGGATGGAACTGGAGAGTATTATGCTTAGTGAAATAAGCCAGTCAAAGACAAATACCGTATGATCTCACCTAATACAGGACAATAATGAACAAAACAAACAAACAAGCAAAACAGAACCAGAGACATGAATACAAGGAACAGACCTTCAGTGTGAAGAGGGGAGGAGGGAGAAGGAGACAAAGGGGAGCAGTTTAGTCAAGGAACTAGCATGGATGACCCATGGGCATGGACAACAAGTGGGATTGACTTTGGGGGGGAATGGGAAGGTGAGGAAGGGAAGAGCAGGGTGGGGGGGAATGGGATAAAGGTAATACAATATAAAATTTAAAAAATAAAATACCTGGTAGCACAGTGGGTAAGGTGCCGGCCTGCAAACCCAAAGGTCACAGGTTCGATTCCCCAGCCAGGGCACATAACCAGGTTGCAAGCCAGGTCTGTAGTCAGATCTGTGGCTGGAGGCAGGTGAAAAGCAACCATACATTGATGTCTCTCTCCCTCTGCCTCTCTCCCTTCCCCTCTTTCTAAAAATAATGAAGTAAAATATTTAAAAAATAAAAAATAATAAAATAAAATAAAATACTGCATTATAGAACTAAGTATTTAAAAAAAAACCCAACGAAGAAAAATAGTATGAATCAAAAAAAGAAATTTCTTCTGGAGAGTAGGGGTATTACTTTTATCTCATGTTGTTCAAACTCAGGGTTATTTTTAAGTACGTGGTTCTTATAATTCAAATTGTAAATACATCATAAAAATAAATCCTAGTCATACTTATTGCTCAAAGACACCTATTCCTGTGTTCTCAAGAATTTTCTTTGTATCTTTATACTATCACTCAGTAAGAAATTCCACTTTCTATTACACTATTGAGTTGGCCAAAATGTTTTCCATACAATCAACAGCTCTAATGTTTATTTGTCTCGGTCATTCAAAACAATTTTGTTATATTGTATTATCAGCGTGCATTTCTGAAAATCAAAATTCAAGCCCTGCTGGTGGCACAGTGGATAAGGCACCAGCTTGCGAACCAAAAGGTCGCTGGTTCGATTCCCCAGCCAGGGCATGTAATGAGGTTGCAAGCCAGGTCTCCAGCCAGGTCTGTAGCTGGAGGCAGGTGAAAGGCAACCATGCATTGATGCCTCCCTCCCTTCTCCTCTCTCTGAAAATAAAATTTAAAAAAAAAAAAAAAATCAAAATTGATGAATTTTTGTGTATCCATTTCAATGTAAATGAAAACATTTTGGCATAGTTTATTTCAAGAATGGTCAAAATGCAACGGAAATGCAAAAAAAAAAAAAAAAATTGCACAGGCAGGTGCTGTGACCTATAATACACATCAAACGTGGTTTCCAAAGTTTCTTGGTATTATTGACAATTTGGCTAAATAATTCTTTGCCTGGGGCTGTCTTATGCATTGGAAAATGTTTAGCAGCCTTCCTGGCTTCTACCCACCAAAAGCCAATAGTGGTAGCTGACACATTGAAAACATCCAAATCAAGTTACTGGTGAAAACTTAAAAATGTCTTTTATCTTACGGAAAAAAACTGGACTTTTTGGCCAACCTAGTAATTTGCAGTCAAGATTTAAAAGGCTAGACTTTGGAAGTCTGCCTGGGTTTTAATTCTAGCCCATTCACTTCATAGTTTAGTGACCATAAAGAGTTCAACTTCTCTGTCCCTGCTTATTCATTTGTAAAACAGGAGTATTACAGCCCTTAAGAGTAGGCCCTGGCCTCTCCTTAGTACTGGCTGTTACCTACCCATTTTTATATCCTCCTGTGCTCCCGAGAGTGACTCGCACACAGCAAGTATTACTAAGTGTTCATTGAATTAAACTAACTTGCCATCTGGGGATTCCAAGACCAGTGAGGATGACAAAATTAAGTTCTCAGCAAGTTAAATCTACAGTTCACTTTTCAGTATTGCAACCTTGTGGAAGAGCAAAACCATTCCAGGCCATGGCCAACTTTTCTAGCAATCCCTACTGTCTTCTATCTGCTGCTGTTTGGTAGCACCTTAAGCTTCTTGCCTCCGTTTCCATGGCTTACTTGGGCCAATGGAGATTCATCCATCCATACAGCAAGAAAACAATTTAGTCTCACTCAGTTTAAGCATAGGGTGTTCCTTTGGGTTATAGGAGTCAGGTAAGCCCTCCTGAAAAGGTTTTCCCATTAAGCTTTCTTATAGTTCTTAAGATTCAAATAGCCAGAAATTGTTCCCTTACCCTTCCCAAGGGTGGGTGGACCATTCTCCACGCTGGGATGACTTGCTTTCCTCTATGAATCACTTTCATAAGGGGACTGGGAAAGGTCTGGCCCTTGCTTCTTCACTCTTTACATTCTAGGTATGATTATTATCTCTAAAGTCCCATGGTCCTTTGTTACTTACCTTACATTGCCTTGATCTACAGTCTATTTTAAATATAAATATATTATAAAGGCCTTTAAGAGGTTAGGCATGAAAATCAGTGCATGAATCTATCACAGAAAAACCTCAGATGCATGACTTAACAGCCATGTGATCTCAAATAAATGGTTTAACCCTTCTGCTTTAGAAGGTAATGCTGAGATGAAACAAGGTCAAGTTCATAAAGTTCTGAGGATGGTGTCCTGAACAGACTACACACTATAAATACACTCACGGATAGGTAAACATGACTTTGTGAGTAAGATTTAAATTAGGCCCTCTAGTTTAGATTTTCCAGAACACTGGCCCAGTGTTAGTGAGCCCCACAGTTGTATGTCCCTTGTAATAACCTTGTGATGTGTGCTCCAAACAGTGCAGTGCAGCCAGGCTTACTCACAGTGAAAGACCAGGGCAAGGCATGCAGGAAGGGTATGCCAAGGTAATGTCCTGTGATAGACCATTCAAATCTAATATTTCACACACAAATCCTACTACAATACTTCTAAAGGCACTATTCAAATTCCCTTGTTGCAAAAAATGCTATTTGAGATAGGTAGGACATTAAACTTGGCCTTACTATATTATCAAAAAAGAACAGTTAATCAGCATTTGTAATAATATAAACTTGTCCCAACCATACTCTAAAATAAAACAACATGCTGTTAGGGAAAAAAATTAACCAAGAATTTCATAAACACTGTAAAAACTTGCTGAAATAATAAAAGACCCAATTAGTGCATATACTATGCTGTACATATTAAGATGTCAATTCTCCCCAGATTGTAACACATTTTATTTATATAAACCCAATCAAAATCCCATAGGATTTTAAGAAAAAACCTAAACACTTGACAAATTATGTATTAAAGTTCATCTTCAAGAGTAAGTGTCCTATAATAGCCATCTTCTCCCCTGCTCCCCCTCCCCCAACAGAACAAAATAAGGTTAGGGTGGCTTTCCCTATCAGGTACTAAAATAAAGTACCCAACCCCAATAATTAAAGCAGTTGGGTATTGGAGCAGGAATAGGAACTGCTTGCAAACTGCCAGGGGCTTACGTTATCCAAATATTCACCCATCTTTATTATCCCATTTCAGGTGAAGAAGCTGAGGTCCAGGAAAGTTAAGTAACAAACCCAAGATCTTCCATGGTCAAGACAGGTGTCTGAACCCAGCTGATTCCAGGAGTCCAGACTATCTCACAAGAAAAATATTAACATCCATTATCTACAGAGACCTAGAAATCATTTTTTAGAAACCTTCTTAAATAACCTGGTATAAATATGTGCAAAGGATACTAACATGCAAGTGGAGAGTATCACATTTTGGAAAGTTCAATCTCACCAAGTACTTATTAAGGTTCAATATTGACATTTGGAAATCTCTGGGAAATGGGTACTCATACAGACTGTAGTGTGTATTTATATAGCACTCTGGATGGTAATCTGACATTAAAACATACAATTTGTATCCCCTTTCAGCAATTCCTCTTCTAGAATCAACCCCAAAGAAGCATTAAACATCAGCACAAAGAACCAGGTACAAGGATATTCACTGCAGCTTGTTCTATAATATTGAAATATTGGCGAGAACCTGTCTGCCCACCAATATGTTTTAGTTGGAACAAATCACTGTACATCTATGCTACATAGTAGTACGTAAAGAGTAAATCTGTGGGGACTGACATGAAAAGATGTTGATATATCATTAAAGGGGGGAAAAACGCAAGTCACAGAATATATAGATTCTTAACACATTTGTCAAAAAAAGAAAAAAGGATCTAAGGCAGAATAAGAAATACGAAAAAATGAGAGAAAAGGGAATAAATGTTGTATACATAAGTTGAAATAACCATGTTTTTAAAAAAAAGTCTAAAAGGATACATACCAAACCCTTAAAAGTGAATACTCTGGGGAAGAAAGTAGAATTAGGGCCAAGGAGTTGAAGGGGACTTTTACTTTTCACTCAAATTTACTGTTGAGTTCAGTATTTGGTTTAGTTGTTTGTTTTTTTAAAGCAAGATGTATAAACCAGTGAAAACACTAAAAACCAACCAAACAGAATAAAAGAACAATAATTAGAAAATTACATATTAAGAACAACTACTAATATCTATAAAGATTCAAAGCAACTGATACAATACATTTTATTGTTTACTTAATAATAGGCTCTGGACAAGTGAAGACAATGGGGACAATGACAACACATTTAAACTGCTATCACAAATTGATCAGTTACAAATTTCCAGTGGTTCAACATATTAAAATGTAAAATATATAAAGAAAAAAAAACAAATATAAATATTCAGATTTCTACAGTACAATGACATGTCTTTAAAAAAACATTTGCTGTAATTGTGTATTTAATTCTGACAGTAATTCAAAGCACAAAATCACAAATTTTACTACCTTTCCCCAAAATCTGGTTCTGGGGTTTGCAGTATTAGAGAAGTGTGCAAAAATAAAAACAGCTTTAGATCTCAGAAACAAAGCATTGTCTGTATTTTAATGCATCAAGGCGCAAAAAAATTGAATTCCAAAAAGCCAATCATCACTATATATGGATAAATAAAACATATTTGACAACACTTGTATAGTCAAACCTAACATACTAAAAATGTATGTGTGTGCATGTGCACATGTGTGCATACACACGTACTTATGCAATACCTATTTTAGAAAAAAAAGGTGCCTCGGTGAAATGCTTCTGAAAATATTCACTTGGTGCACATTATGTACAAAACCTTCTATATAAAAAATTAAACTATTTTCAATGAAATTTCATGTTCACATCCCATCTGAAAACACATCTATCTACCTAATGGTTTCTATCTGAAATCATGGCTAAGGCAGTTCTCTTCCCAAGGGCTCTCTTTTTCACCCACTCTACGTCCTAGTACCGACATGGACAAATATTACAGATGTAACCTGACACACCTGTGTTATTACTGGAGCTCTGTTAAAACAGGCTAGTTTATAGCTGCTACAAATACCTTTTTTTTTGTCTTAAAATATATTATTTCTCTATTCCAAATTAAGCACTTAAGACATTAAGAGGCCGATGAGCCACTCCATTTGGTGTCAGTATCAATAGCCCTATAAGAAAGAACTCTGTTGGAATTGCTAGAAAAGTTTCCACTAAAGTCAGAGTACATCCTTCACCTGCAAAGAATCAATTTGGCTTAAAGCTTTTTGCCCCCAGAACACCAGTCTGGAGATCAAATATGTTCTCGAAGGTTCATCTCGGATATGAAATAACATCTCATATAGGCAATATGAGGACATGAAGAATAATAAGCTTTGTTAAAACCTGGTCAATGAGTTTTACAACATTCCTCACTTAGAGCAGCTCTTAAAGGTAAAGGTAGAAAACGAAAATGGAGAAGACTAGGGGCAATGCAGTTGAGTAGGTCAAATACTTAAAACAGCAACCATTTTACTAAGTCTTCAAGCACATAACTGCAATAACCTGGGACCTCTAGCCCATCATTCTATAAGCACTGAGGATTTGAAGCTGCAAGGGTGAAAAAGGGAATACCCTTAAAAAAGGGGAACAGTCTGAGGCAAAAGTTGTAGGTCTGTAAATATTGTATATGCACACACAATTGTGTGTATTATTCTGTATACGTATATTTACATACATATTCACAAGATGCCCTGCAGTGTAGTTCAAAAGACTTTTATCAAGAAACCAACTGATTCTACTATAGGCCCTAGAGTTCATACCATCTGTATAAGAAACACATGTGCATATATTCTAATAATGTAAACTGTATCAACAAAAACATTGCTATTAACACTAGGTTAAATAGTAAGTTTTACCAACCAGCAATGTAATCAGAACATTTCTTACACTGCAAATTGAAATAAAGAAAAATGGACAACTGGGGTTCAAATTCACAAGAAAAAAGATGTTTAGCATGGCAAATTAGAACAAAGTTCAAATTCCAGAGTAGGGAAAAATATCAAAACTTTAGAAATCTCCTGGGATGCAATTTAATTACTGCATCAATTTTAGAAAAATAGACTCAGGATAAACAATGCTGTAATGGATTCTCTCAACACATCAACCCATACATTTATCTTTTTCCTCTTTTGTTTCCAGCTGGAGGTTTCTTCAACTGAAGGAGTTGTCCTCCTGTTCCAAAACCTGCAGAGGCAGGATTGGACACCCCAAATGTCAAACCAGCTGATGCCGTGATGCCAGGATTGCTGAAGTTAAACCCAGATGTACTTGAGCTGCCAAAGCCTTATGTTTAGGGAAAAGAATATTCAAATCAGAAGTTAAGTCGCAAAAACAAATATAAAAAATGGGAATGAGAGGTAAATTTCTAACTATAAAATGATATAATCTATAAAAATAGTTATCTTATTGTCCTAAATTTCTAATATGTAATTTTATAGGAAAACAATTTAGCAAACGAATAAGTGGCATCATTAGAGACAGAAGTTCAGTGATCTAGGCCAAAATAGAAACTTTAGCACAAATAACTGCAATCTCCTGAAGACTTCAGTTGCCATGCACTTTGCTGGGAATTCAGTATGCCAAGGTGCCTTGCACACCTTTGCAATTCTAAGTTCTCTAAGAAAACCACAACCCACAATTTTCAGGACAAGAAATACACTGAAGAAAGAGTACACTGTACCTACTGTTTTGATTTTATAAGAGCTCTTGTGTAACTAAGATAAAGTACTATTGCTGTCTAGTTAACTAATTATTAACATTTGAAATTATAATTCCAATACCAAATCGTCCTCTATTGTAACTGATTTTAAACACTAATATTGAATTTCCTTCCCTCAATTAGCACAATTAAATCAGCTTTACATCATTATTTCAGACATGCTTTTTATCCCTAAGCATTTCACATTAAAACAAGTCATTATTTGCAACTATAGAGAAAATACAAAAGTCAATGGAATTTGGACTTTTCTACTGGAAGAATAAACAGATTATGCTTATTTCAAAACTAACAAAGAACTCAATCGTAAGATGGAACAGGATAACTAAAGAACATCTCTTTGAAAAAGAAACCATTCTCCTGAGTAAGTAATGATAAAAACTGGGTTAAAACTTAACACACAGCCAAAGCACATAAACCAGGTTGCAAGCCAAGTCTCCAGCCAGGTCTGTAGCTAGAGGCAGGTGAAAGGCAACCATACATTGATGTCTCTCTTCCTGTCTGCCTCTCTCTCTTCCCCTCTCTCTAAAAATACTACCTTAAAAATAACAACAACAACAACAACAAAAAAAACCAACTTAACACAAGCCCTGGCTGGTGGCTCAGTAGATAGGCACCGGCCTAAGAGCCCAAAGGTTGCGGGTTCAGTTCCCAGCCAAGGTACATAACCAGGCAGGTCTGTAGCTGGAGGCAGGTGAAAGGCAACCATACATTAATGTGTCTCTCCCTCTCTGCCTCCCTCCCTTCCCTTCTCTCTAAAAATAATAAATAAAATCTTTTTTAAAAAACACAATGCATTCATTTTTATAATAATGAAGAAAATTGTTTAAAGATGAAGTTAGATTTTGGATTCAAAGGTATCTCTGCTAAAAGGATGTAATTATTTATCAAACTAATAAATGTTGTTAGAAATATTTTATAAACCTGACATTTAGCTTATGAGATAAACCTATTTGCTTCACCCAGGGGATAGAAACTAAATCAGGGGTCTTCTCTGGCTATCGGAAATAACAATACTTATACTTTTAAATTAAATACTTTGCACCTTTGTTTGAAATTCAGGCTGAAACACACAAACCTGCACTAAGACTTCCTGAGGGTTTATTTGTTGTTCCAAATCCAAATGTGGAGGCCCCTGTGGTGCTGCATCCAAAACCAGAGCTAGTTCCAAATCCTAGTGGAAGGGCAATAGAGAAATATACAATGGCATATATAAAACACAGGTTAAAGGATACTGACAAGTAAAACCTAAATTTATCAAAGGTCTACTAAATATAGTGTTAAAAGCATGGCCTTATGAAGGAAATCTGCTATTCCTTTGCATAAGACTTCTGGAAGAACCCGATAAATTCTGAAATGAAACATCTATATGTATTTAAACTAAGTTGATGACCCATCAGTAATTTTTAAAGAAGAAGGCCGTAAAAAAACAAGATCATTCAGTCTTATCTCTTCCATATGAGCTAGAAATTAAAGTGACCATTCAAGTATGATTTCAGTCAAGCAGATATAAACATATCTACTCTGGGATATTTCATTTTGAACAAAAGGAGACTAAATTCATAGTAAGCACAAACATGCATAATAATTTAAATGCAGAGAACTTCAGAGTGATTTTACTTTTTAACCATTTTTACTTAGGAACCTTTACCATGGCAAAACTGCATAACTATGTAATAATCTACTTGGCAATACAGGGTAAGGTAAATGCAGATTTACAGTTTTTTGTATGGAAAATAATAAAATCATTAGTAAACAAAAATACAAGAATGAACTGAGTTTTGAGTACTAACAACCATAAACCTATTTTTGCCCCACCCTGTAGTACGCTGTTGCTATAGAATCAGCAAACATAACAATGAGAAATTAGGAGTAGGAGCATCATGCTTTTCCTCTTAATCTGATAATACACAATTAAAATTAAAATATTTTTCACCATATAAAGTTCAAGAGGAGATTTTGCTAAGTACCTAAAGACTTGTTTTTCACTTTCCTGAGTGTTTGAAAATAAAATTCAGATTTTTCTTAGGTTACTTCATAACAGCTTTATCTAAAAATACTGAGTTTGACAATCTTACTGCCTGTAAGGAATATGATGGCAAAATGGATTATAGATAAGAATTATGCTGTCATAATTCTAGTAATTCCTAACAGGGTCTACTATATTAAGTGATTTTAAAAAGCTTGTAAACTGCCCCCGCCTTATGTTATATTCTAATGGAAATAATGAAACTTTATGCATTATGACAATGAGCTCCATAAAACACAATTAACTTTCAATCACCCTCATCAATTATGAATGCATTTGTATTTAGCATGTTTCTGTAGACTTACCTTACTAATTAGTTAACTTATAAAACTATTGAAATAAATTTAATTGCTTATGTATACAAATATGCATATAGGCAAATATACATAAAGTACTTCGGAATAAACAGAAACTGAGCTGTTCAACTTTAAGAAAATTATCTCCCCATTTAAAGTGTTTGTTTTCAGAAAAGAGAAGATAATGATTAGGAAAATGTAGTATGTCCAGAAGTAGTCTGGACTCCAAAGTGATGTTAAAACTAAGAATTTTTCTAAAGTTAAATGTGTTAAAACTAAGTAATTTTCAGGTTCATAGTTTAGCATATTGCTTTGAATATAGGAACATCCCTACCACTTAATTTTATACTTCTTATATTTAAAGCTCACAGATGAAATGATTTTTTAGGTTCTAAATCTAATATTACAAAGCACTGATTATGTTTGGAGAATTGAGTTTACCATCTGGAAACTTAACTTCCAAAATAGTAGATCCTCTTAGAAATTTTTTACAGGCTGTGATCAATTCAAACGTATACTAGTCCAATGCAATTATGAGAAAAGTTAAAGTGTACCTCCAAGGTTTGAAGAGCCTAAGCCACTTGATTGCAAGCCAGTGCCAATACCTGAGCCGAATGGCGTTCCAAAACTAACTCCCAGAGATGGCTGAGGCCCTGGTATAAAAAAAAAAATGGGAGGGGGAAAAACAAATTTGCCTTACTCTTTCAAGATTAAACTTTAAGAAATTGTTTTTAAAATGAACAGTAATTAAACAAATTCTTTTTGCTAATACTTAAATTTCAGAATGTCTCCCACCTAATTTATCTGCCCCAACAGATTGACCTACCCTCCCCAATTTTTTAAATTAACTTGTTCACATTAGGCAATTAAAAGAGGCTCACTGCATTGAAAGACTGAATGTTAGTCTGACCTGCTAAATAATTTGAAATCTTTAATGTATTGTAAAATTTTAGTTTTTAGTTTTACTTCTAGAATGATTTTAGAGCTCCCCACTTGTTTTCCGATAAAATTAGTTGGTGTAATCAGTAAAGGTTTTAACATTTTTCTTTTTAAAACAAGCTCCTTACTGTTAGAGTCAAGTCTCAATTCAGCAAAAGAGACTGACACTAACATGGCAAAACTATCATGTTACTTCATAAGTACCCAAAAAACGAGGCTTGATTTCTTAGATAAAATATAAATGATATATATACAATAAGTAGATAAAAAACAAGACAATGTTTTATTTTATTAAATTTATTGTTCATTTTAAAGCAAATCAATTACACAGTAACATGACAATTCCAATTTGTTCACAAAAAGTGATAACTGAGTTCTTCTGTTAAGCTCTGCTACATTACACCACTTACCACCTGATTAAATAAGATAATGAACATTTACAAAGGCACCGCTGTGTACCTTGACAGATTCAATACATTCAAGATTTCAATTCAGATTTCTTTCCAACATTTTGGAAAATGTACTCAGATGCAGAACAATTAGTCATCAGTTCCCATTACTTGAAAGATTTTGGCTGAGTTTGTTTGGCAAAAATAGCATCAAACAAACCTGCCTCTCACTTTAACTACATTTTTTAAAAACTAAGCAAACTACAAAAATCTAAAAATCTCTCATTTGATAATTTATGAAAATTATTCAATAAATTTCATAGTACAATCTTCAGTCTTGTCTTTTTCAAGCACAGTGATCAGTGCATCTCAAAGTTGAGTGATCTGCCAAAGTAATATACAGATTGAAATTTTAAATTTTCAAAGAATTCAAAGCCTTCAAGTTGTTCAATGAATGAGGTTTGTATATTCAAAAGGTAGTGTAAATTATAAAGTATTAAAAACAAAACAAAACAAAAAACCCCAAACTATGTTTTGCTACACTGGGACAAAAACTGGACTTTCTAAAAGCTTCCACCCAGAAAGTAAAAAATAAGAACTAATAGCAGCCAGAATTCTTATATTACTATTAAAAAATAAATTAAAAATGGATTTAAATTTTTACATCCAGTTTGATATCAATTTGAGAATAAAATATCTGCCAAGCAGCTCTTTTGTAAAATGTTACTATAGGAAAAAGAAACTAAGCATATTACCTTCTTATTTCTAACAAAAATAATATATAGAAAATTACATGTCCAGTTTCTTTAACATTGAGAGACTTAAGTGTCACATATTAACAGGAGGCACTGCTGGTGGAAGACCCAAAAGAATAACACACACCACAGCCCTCAGCCTTACAAGTCATATATTACTCAAATAATATGCTTTTTGTTGAGTATGGGTCTATTTTTAAGAGCAACTCTAATCATCAATATTTAGGAAAAGGTAATAAAGAATTCTAACGATGACAAGACTTTCCATTGCACAACAGGTACATGATATTTTGAGTTTTGTACCTTCACACAAATTCTGAAGGCAACGTCATTTATAAAACTAGTAGGCAAATGTATAACATTTTTAATAGTAAGGACTCATGATAAATATCTCCCATGCCAAAGTATTAGCACATATATTACACTCTGGCCACCATATAAATTAGTTTCACTATTAGAAAGCAGAATCTAAATCCTTCAGGTAAAGTTACGTAAACAATTCAAGAAGTCTGTTTCAAAATCTTAATAGTCATTCAATGAGAGGCTCTTAGTTCCATAAATAAAACCAAGTTAGTAGTAATATATCCCAATGATTGCCCAAAGTGAAATCTTCATGTAGAGTAACATTTTACAAAAGTTACCATGTAATAAATATATTAACACACAACAAAATCAAGTTTAATACTGTTAATTCATATTTTCCAGAAAATTCTACCTTTTCAAAAGTAAAACTGCATTCACAGGAAAAGAACTAAAGTGCTGAATTTTTAAAGAATTTTCAATGACCACTCAAAATAGCTAATGTTATTAGTCTGGTTATTATTCCTAAGTTACATTTTAAAACAATAATATTCCTTAAAAACAAAAAATGCCTTTACCCCAATTAAAAAATTTTACCTACTGATTTAATGAGGAATGTTCCTTTGGTTATTAAATACAACAAAATCACAAAACCACAAAAAACTAAAATGAAATACTTAAAAGTTTCCTATTTAACACTACACCTTAAATATCCAAACCTACATTAAAAGCTGGAACGAAGGAATTCCTAACAAAACTTCTCAGCTCTCCTTAAAAACAGCAGCTAAGTCACATGAGAAAAGTCTTATTATGTAAACATCAAGAACTTTTAAAAAGTGTCAAAACACCAGTAAAATTTAATCCCAGTTTAAACCTCACCTTAAAACAATCTATCCTAAATTATTAAAATTATACTGAGAAAAAAAGGCTAATGTATTTCTTAAGCTTTTTTAAGAGGCTTCAGAAGCACTGATGGGTGGATAAGTGTACTCAAGCTCTATCAACATGTAATTTATCCATGTATTGATGCTTATTTCATACATAAATAGCCTGTGAATTTTTCACCAATTCTCCTCAGCCTTCAGAAGCAATAATCATAAATCACACAGGCCTAAGTCTTATTATATATCTTCATTAAAAAACATAAGAGAATGATCAAGAAGTCACTTAAGTGCATATCTGCACCTCCAAGAAAGACCACACAGAAACCACCTTCAGAAGGTAAGTAGCCTAAGACACTCTCTCCTTTTCTATGTTAGTGACATCAAGAATCCATATGCAAATAAAAACAAAATGTGTCTGACACTGAAATCTTGTACAGATCAACAGTGATATGTAAAAATAGCACACAAGCTTTCTCTAGATGGTCTTTAGAATTCATTACTGGTATTCAAAAAGATTTCTTCAAAGCCACAGGACATAAGGAGTAAGTCACTGCATGATGCAATCAATGGGGATGTTTCTAAACAGGGTATAACTAACTCATCAAGTCGGTTCATATCTAACAGACCTCGGAAATCTCACTATACTAGTAACATGACTAAAATAACTAACATCTTAACAGGGACAAGCATAAAAGAATGGACTATGGATCCTGTGAGACCTTTAGAAAAACCAAAGGAAAAAAAGAGAAGGCATTATGCAAAACTGTTATTATAACTGTTTAGCTTCTCAGTTTTAAAAATTCATACAACTCAGAATGAAAACACTGTAAGACTGTTTAGGTTGATGAATTCCAGTTCCTGCCACCTGATTACAAAATCTTTATGTGGGTTTCACAACTGCAGGGACAGAGAAAGCAGTCAGTTTCCCCTAAACCAAATTAAGAGTCACAGACAATATTAAAGCATATGAGCAAAAGGCTTCTCAACTTGATTACTAAATTAAGCTATACTAAGTCTGTTCTCAAGTATCAGCTGCTCGAACTGTTTCAATTACATTGGCATTGGCTTGATACTTTCTGGACAGACCTTGTATTCTCCATCACCAAAGATAACAAAGATGATACCTATACTGTTTACCTTTGTATCCCCAGAATCTAGCACACAGTAGGCACTCATATTTATAGAATGAACATGTATCTTCATATGTCCATAAGTCCAAAATATGAGTAAAAACCTACAAATCTAACTTAGAATGAAAATTTCTCTTTTTAAAAAAACATTTTATTTACTTAATTATGTTAGAGAGGGAAAGGAGAGAGAAAGAGAGGGAGAGAAACATCAACGTGTTTCTCTGGCCCGGGGATCTGGCCCGCAACCTAGGGATGTGAATCAAACCTGCAACTCTTTGGTTCACAGGCCGGCAATCTATCCACTGAGCCATACCAGCCAAGGCAGAATGAAAATCTCTTATGCATAAGGAACACTTAACCAACCCCACGCTTACCTGATCTATTTTAGGATTGATATTGGCTCTAAAAAGTAAAATGGTACTATAGTTGGTTGGATTAATTGGTTAAATAATATTGAGAACTGAGGATCATAATTATGGGATTTATATGGATTCAATCCCAAAATGACTTTTTTTCTCCATAGCTTGAAAAAAAATCCTGTACTCCAGCCAGCTAGAGAACTACTATACAGTGCTTATGTGAGCCACTATTCATACGGGCCCAGCCATGGAATGTGGAGGATTTGGCATAAATCCATGAGCAACCACTTATTGATGCAAAGTTAATTCTATCATTTCCAAACGTGAAGAACAACTTTTTTTAACTGCCAATAGAAAACAGAATGCTGCCTTGTGGAGGCAGCCTGAATGTCTCTTTTTTACTTTTTATGTACTATCATTTCCTACTGGACTATCTGGAACTCAAAGGGACTTACATGCTGTAGGGAAAAAAAAGCATCATTCAAAAATGTATGAATGAACAAAATAAAATATCTATTAACACCATATTTTTCTGTGTCAAACTTCAAGCTTGACAAAAAAGGAACTGCAGGACAAGTGGTAATCTCTGAAAGACACAGGATCAAACTACACACTGCAGAACTCACTACAAATGTTTCTCTTATGAGGAGTGGAATTAAACCAAGGACTAAAATCTGCTTTCCAGTATCTTACCAATGATTTTCATTGGCTCAACTTTCCACTTCATGTTTCTTAATGTTTGATCCAGAGAATTTTGAAACATCTTTTTCCTGTTCTTGCTACTGCTGTTTATTTTGAAAAGGTGTAAGTTAAGTCTACCATGTATTTTCTTCCAAATTTGGTTTAGACAGCCTGTACTTTCTTGTCATTATACATACAACAAAGCTATTGATCTTTAACACACCTTGGGTCTATAAAAACATACTCCATCCTGAATGTCAGATTCTGTAATCACTACAATGCACCATCTATCCGTATCATACATAAAAATGCAATGTATGGCTGGATTATCTGACTTTAAAACAATAAATGATACAATCACAATTTTAGAATCTGTTACTCTTAAATGTAATAGAGTAGTGAAACACCATGTTCTAAAGGGCATTTATAGTAATACAGCAAATAACATTAAGTAAATTCACAATATTCAGTATCCCATTGATATATAATTATTGCTAAGACTACCCTGCATTTTTTATCAGGTATGTTTATAATTGTGTCCATCACAATTTTTAGATTGTATTGGGACAGCTATTCATAGAAATTTCTTCAGTGCTAACATGAGGAAGACTTATAAAAATGCACATAAATGGTCTGCGTTTTAACAGTAAGAAGCTATAACTTGAATGCATTCAGACCTGTAGCAGGCTGTTGCTGCTGTGTAAGAGTTGCAGCCATGGCAACGGCTGCTGCATTTGGAATGTTGCTGAAAGGGGTGGGTCCAGTAGTGACCCTAGGGGCATTCTGCCATTTCTTGGCTTCTGCTCTCCTGGCTTCAAACACATCTACAGCATCTCCCAAGAACATTTTTCTATAGCCAAGGTACTGTTCCTTGAGCACCTAAAAAAAAAAAAAAAAAAAAAGGTTAATCAAGTCTATGTTGACTTGAGTAAATTAGCAAAACATATCAAATACAATGCCAATATTATGCATTCCATCTAAATTACGAAGTAAGAGCGCTAGTAATGTATGGTATGGCAAGGGATGAACTTGAGTTCCATCCTACTTTTGAACATTTTCTTTACCATTTTTGTCATGTCTTTATAAAACTGCCTAAAATATTCCGACTTTGTGAAATTCTCTTTAAAATGAGTTAGCTAAGCCATAATTCTTTTTTTTTAAATCCCCTAATGATATTTATAGATTTTAGCAAGAGATGAATGGGAGGGAAGGAGGGAGGGAGAGAAAAGAGGGAGAGGGAAGGAGGGAAAGAGAAAGAGGGAGGGAGGAGGGGAAGGAAAGGGAGGGAGAAAGAGACATTGATCTGTTGTTATGTCCTGAATACTTCCTGCCCAGGGATCAAACCCACAACCTAGGCATATGCCCTAATAGGAAATCAAACCTGCAACCGTGATAATGCTCCAACTGAGCTACTAGGTCAGGAAAAGTTAGCTAAGCTTTAAGGCAAGCAGAGCAGTATCTGAAATTCCATTTTATTTATTTTTTATTTTATTTACTCATTTCTAGAGAGAGGGGAAGGGAGGAAGAAAAACATCAATGCATGAGAGAAACATCAAAATGTTGCCTCTCGCATGACCCCAACCAGGAACCTAGCCCGCAATCCAGGTATGTGCCCTGACTGGGAATCAAACCAGTGACCTTTTGGTTTACAGACCAAAATTTCAATCCACTGAGCCACATTAGCCAGGGTTGAAATTCCATTTTAAGACTCCAGTTTTTCATGACATTCTCCCCTCCGATGTCTTAACATTTTGATAAATTTTAGATTCCAAAAGCAATATGTATGTTTGTGCATGGTATATGTGTGAGCCAATGTCAATGTAATGAAATCAGTTTGCAAGCCTATACTTTCAGGACAGACCTCATACACACACATATATATTCCTTTTTTCTTTTTTTAAATATACTTTAAAAGGCCTGGGTGACACATGTTAAAATAAAGATGATCCTCAGCAGAGAGAGCTTGGATGGTAAAAAGAGGGCCTTTACTATATCCTTATTGTCTGACTATTTTACAGTCAGAAGGACGGGTTTACTGAAGATAACATCTGCCTTGATAAAAAACCTTTAACAGAAATGAATATATCAGAATTATTAAATAGCTTCACTGAAGGTCTAATGTAGACTAGTTTTAAGCTACTTTTCTTTTTTTTTGTTGTTGCTTTTAGAGAAAGAGGAAGGAGGCTGGAGAAGGGGAAGAGAGAAACATCAACGTGAGAAAGAAACATTGATTGGCTGACTCCTGTACATGCTCCAACCAGGGAGCAAATCAGCAACCTTTCGATGTACGAGATGACGCTCCAACCAGACAGGACATACCAGCCAGGGCAGTTTTAAACTACTTTTTGAAAAGATGTAGATTTTCATATTTTGCGTCCATTCTGAGCAGAAATTAATAAATTTTAGGCTTTTTGATTATAAGAAATAGAGCACTTACAAATCTTACTTTTGCAGTATTTAAAAGCTATCATTCCTTTTTTGTGAATGTCAGCACTTGATACTCTAGTTTCAAACTTTCCTAACTCTATAATGTATTCAAGTGGACAAGCCAATAACTGAAAACTGGGAAAATTGCAGTCAAGCAGGGTATGTGGTATTGGAAAAGAAAATCATTTTAGAACTGATCTCCCCCAATTCCAATCTCCCTTTTTCTCTGTAATTACTTGCACATACAACAGTGTTTAACATAAAAAACCCATAAGCTTTAGTTCTACTTCTAATACTCAGAAATAATGACCTGCCTTAAAAACTTGAAAAGAGTAATTAAAAAAAAAAACCTGACATTGTGATTTATGTAATCCATAATTAATGACCAATTTTGTTAATGTCATTGAGCCTAGCTGGATCAGGTCATTTAAGGCTGTTTCAACAGATTATTTCATGAAAACATTACAAAATAAAAACACCTTTTGTGAGATTTCTGTAAGAAGTGAACAAGTCTGGAAATCTAAATGCATCTGAAAATGAATGTGGCAACATAGCAAATCGGATCATGGAAAATCCTTTGGTTCTTGGGAATGTGTATTTTTTTAAGAAAAGGGGGAGTAGGTCAAAATTTCATGTAAAGTTTATCCAATATGACCTGGGGCTGTTTTATGCAAATCTCTTGTCACATTGTTTTATGGTCATAGAAGAGCTGTTTTCAAACCAGAGAGGAAAACCTGACACTGAAAAAGCATATATATATTTACAAATGACAAATCTGGGATCTGCTTTAAAATAATCCACAGCAAAGTATCAGTTCTTTAAATGGAGAACTAAGAAAACAAAATCAGCGGAAATTGGGTGGTAGGTACCTGGACATTCATTATAATAGTACTCTACTCTTGTGCATATTTAAAAAGTTCCAAATATAAATTAAGAAAAAAAAAACTGAACAGCACAGACTTCAAACTGACAACAGAGAATCATAGTATTTTTTAAAACTTAAATAATATTATAAACATAAGTTTTTCCTTTGCTTTTAGAGAGGAAGGGAGAGATAAAATTACCAACTGGTTGCCTTCCATATGTGTCCACAATGGGGGATCAGACTCGCAACCTAGGTACATGTCCTAACTAGGAATTGAACCTGCAACCTTTTGGATATGGGCTGATGCTCCAACCAAGCCAGGGCTAGATATAAAAAATTTAAGAATACTTAATAAAAGCCCTGGCTGGTAGCACAGTGGATAAGGTGCCGACCTGCGAACCCAAAGGTTGCTGGTTCGATTCCCCAGCCAGGACACATAACCAGGTTGCAAGCCAGGTCTCCAGCCAGGTCCATGGCTGGAGGCAGGTGAAAGGCAACCGTACATTGATGTTTCTCTCCCTCTCTGCCTCTCTCCCTTCTCTCTCTGGAAATAATAAATAAAATCTTAAAAAAAAAAAAACAACAAAACTTAATAAAATCCCTCCTTTAAAACAAAATTAATTTTAAATATTTGGTTAGAATTTTAAATCTATTAAACCAAAAGTTAAAGTGTGCTATCATTTAAAATATAATTTAAATAGTTAACTTTAAAACATTTGCACTGAATTAAAATAAAATTTGAATTTTAATTTTATTTAAATTTACTACGTACTGAATTAAAATAAAAATACAAATATTGGTGATCTCTATGTTACACAGTTAATAATCTATTTAAACTCAAATTTGGGTGCTTTAAAGTTTAAAGATTTTTTAAATTGTATATAACTCCAAGACGTAATTCCATTATATTTGCTTGATTAGTTGATAAAAATGCACTTATAGTTGCCTATATTTAGAAGGAATTAATGTAAGCAAGTTTTCTTAATGTAGTGGCTAATAAACATTTAAAACATACATTAAGTTAAAGCAGTACAAAATAATTTCGCTACTAAAATATTTATATTCTGTTGTGCTGTTTATAGTAGTAAAGAGATGGAAACAAACTAAATGACAAAAGAGGATGGGTTAAACTACACACATATACATAATGAAATCCTATGTAATTACTAATTGATGTTGAAGAAATGTACATGAACACGAAAAGTTGTTCATAATGTACTGTTACTTGGATAGTTTAAAAAAAATAGATATCCATAGTTGTGTCTGGGTATGATTATGGAGTATTTGTCTTTCTCACTTACATGTAATTTCAGCTCTTTCTGTAATAAACATGAATTCTTTTGTCCCATAAATGAATAAACACTTCCCTCGGTCAAGATATCCAGAGAGATGAACTAAAAATAAGAACTTACCTTTACATTTTCATGAATAGACTGAAGTTGTGCAGCTAAAGCTACAAATGTTTGATAAATTTTCTGCATAGCCATTGACAAATCTATAAGAGAAAATTGTATTATTGCACAAACATATATATTAACACAACCAACACTTGTATTTTATTACTTGAGTCCAATTTTTGGTACAGTACATGTGTAGGAGGAAAACACTATACCAGTATTTTCATGAATAAGAGAAGATAGCAGAATAAGCAGACTAAGAGAAGGATGTCTATGTTAGGAATCTGGGGGAGGGAGAAGTTCCTAAGGTTTCTCCTCCTTTGTTAGCACAGTAACAATTCATAATTAAACGTTTAAAATCTACTGGCAATAAAGATCTAATAAGACTTTAAGGAAATTTTCTTATGGCAGCTAAAACGATTACAAGTAGTTATTTAGAATTATCTATTCTATAACAACAGCTTACCCTCTCTCCTATCAATAAAACCCAGTGCTATTAAAAAATAAAATAAAAGAGTATCATAAAAGCATGTTACCTTGAGGAGCTATATGTGAATTATTTGCTTGAGTGGCAAGGTGGTTTTCTAGTTCTTCAATCTGCTGTCTATACTGCTGAAGCTGCACCTCAAACTGCTGAACCAAGATTCTGAAGTAGCTATATAAAAACATAAAGTCAAATCAAAGTTTTAAAAACATTATTTTCTTTATATTTAAAACACCAAATAAATCAATAAATAAATATAGACCTCCATTTAAGTGGGGCCTGTGAGTTAAATCTGATGACATAATGTATCTTTTAGTGGTCCAGGCATTATTGAAACAAAAAATCAAACTCATAAATTATCAAGGTATCAAAAATAGATGTACATCCTTATTCCAATCATGAAAATACCCAAATTAAGGGATAATCTGAAAAGTAACATAATATTCTTCAAAAGTATCAAGGTCATCAAAGGTAAGAAAAGATTTAGTAACTGTTACAGATTAGAAGAGATTAAGTAGCAGTAACAACTAAATGCACTGTGAATAGGATCCTAGAGTAGAAAAAGTACTTTAACAGAAAATAGGTTCCTGGAACCAAAAAACCACATTAGTGAAAAAGTCAGTAAAATTCAAATAAGTTATGTAGTTTGGTTAATTATTTGTGCCAATGTTAATTTCCTGTTCTTGATAATTATACTATAATTATGACATATGTTAAAATTAAGGGGAACAGAATGAGAAAAAAGAAAGAAAATTCTTTTTATTACCATTTTTGCCAGCTTTGTGCTAAGTCTAAAGTAAATTTAAAGTATTTTTAAAGATTTTATTTCTTTTTAAAGAGAGGGGAAGGGGAGAAAGAGAGGGAGGAAGAAAGGGAGAGAGACATCAATGTATGGTTGCCTTTCACCTGCCTCCAGCTACAGACCTGGCTGGAGACCTGGCTTGCAACCTGGTTATGTGCCCTGACTAGGAATTGAAACAGCAGCCTTTGGGTTTGCAGGACAACGTCATTCCATTGAGCTGCACCAGACAGGGCTAAAACCAAGTTTTTACAAAGTTCCATTGTTAACCAGAATTTATAACCAAATAATTATGGTTCTTATATTTATAATCTGAAATACCCTTTATAACCTGAAAACACTATAGCATAGTATAGAAAGATCATATAATTACTACTGTTCTGATAAATTTAATTAGAGAATTCTAGAAAGATAAAAAGGGACCTTGAATAGCATGCAAAGCAGCCTGAACATTATTATTCTACATGAAATGGGGAACTGTGAAAGCTTTCTGTAATGAAAATGATAAAATTCAAACCATTTCAAAACTAGCTCTAGCTCTGATGGCGGATGAAAAATATACAAGGATAAAATACTAGAAAAAGTCCAGCAAGAAAGTACATCCTATGCTAATCTGAATAAGGTAATAGAAATATTGTCATTGTTAATTTCCTGATTTTTATCATAATATCCTTATGTTAAAGAAATACATATTGAAGTACTTCGTCAAAAGGCATCATGTCTGCAAATAACTCAAGCCGTTTAGAGGAAAAAATGCATATACATATATACACACATACACACAGAGTAAAAAGTAAAAACAGTAATAATGTTAACATGTAGGGAATCTAGATAAAAGATATATAAGAATTCTCTGTTTTATTCTTAAAACTCTTCTGTAAGTATGAAATCACAGCATAATAAAAAGTTAAAAGAAAGTAAGTTAAAAAGACCAGAAGCCAAACAGACCTCTACCACTCAGAAACACAGGACTTCACCTCTTCACACCTTGGGCTCCTCATCTCTAAGACCCAAGTTGTTAACAGCTGTAGAGATTTTGTGGGAAATGAGATAAAGCATATAAAGTACTAAGCACACTGCTCAGCATATGATAAGCATTTGATAAATGTTAGATATTACTACCTCTAGCAACACAAAATGGTAAAAAAGGTATAATTATTACATGAATACACAAAGCTGAGTAATGGAGATTACAGGTGTATTTTTAAATTTTAATTATCTACATTTTATCATTTTTCTTCCTAAAGATGTATTACCTATGTAAATAAAAGCTATGTAAATATGTAAAAGAGTTAAACAGCATTTAGTATGCGCTGTTTCAAAAAGGGACTATCATAAAATTATTTTTAAGTAAAAAGTTTTTAAGTGTAAAACATAAATTTCTACTAAAAAAAAAACACACACAATTGACCCCCTAGGCAACATGTAAATGAAGAGTGATGGCATAAGAGTTGAAAGCTCAGTTTTGTAGCCTTCACTAACCCTTCAATAAAATGGGGATAATAAATTATCCTCTTAGGGTTACCATGAAAATTAAAATTTAAAAAATCCACCAAGGCTTGCTACTAGTAAACTAAAACATCAGCCTGTTTTTACTGTTCTGCTTTTTTAAAGTGAGCAACATTTATTTTAAAAATTCCAGTAACTTACTCAGCAGGAGCTGTATTTTCATGTTGGAGTCCAGGTGGTGTTTTCTGGGTTCTTAAAGCTATTTCAGCATTCTTTAACTCCTAATATACCACAGGTTTAAAAAAAAAAAAAAAAAGGCCAGTTACAAGTTAAATTAAAAATACCAACTATCTCTGGTTTGAAACTTCAATGTTATTCTTAGAGGTTCATGCTATGAGAACATAGTATGAAGCTGATTTACAAGTGCTAAAACCCCTTTTCAAAGAAGACAAATTACACTTTTAATAAACTTTATGATAAATTTATAATGAACTGTTGGTCTATTTTAAAACTATAAAAGGTCTCATGAATTTAATTTATCCAAGAAAAAGACTATGCTACTATATAAACCCTTTAATATAAACGTAGAAAACACTACTGTAAAAAAGCGTAGTAATAGTAATAATGTTGAGGCTGGTGAAAGCAGCAGTTAACATTTTGGGTACTTATTATGTACCAACCACTATGTTAAAGGCTTTACTTATATGATCATAGTTAATCCTCAATTATAGCCCTATAAAGTAGGTAAATGTTTCCCTACTTACAAATTAAAATATGGAGTTAGAGACATTAAGTAATTTGTCCAAAGCCATGGAGCTCTAAGGCCTGAGAACTGAACCACAGCTGCCCACTTTTTAAAAAGCTTATAGACTCAATGATTCTTAAATCACCTTTATCTGTTCCTCAATGCCATTTCCGTTTTCTAGTCTATCGTTTTTCAAGGCTGATCTTCTGTTCTAACCCCTGACATTTCACATTCCCATCATTCCACTTTTTTTTCAACTTCTACTTAAGTTTCCCTTATTAAAAAAAAAAAAAGTATCTTATGTTAATCTTTATATTCCCTGTGGCAACCTCTTACCTTCAATTTATGGTTAAACTGTTAGGTCTCTACGTGTCCTTTCCACCTTCTTTTCATTATTCAGCTCAGGTTTCTATCCTATCTCACTCCACTACAAATACCCTGGAGAAAGGCCTGTGCTATTCAAACTCTGACCCCTGCCTACTTCTCTAAGCACCAACTCTTGCCAGGCCCAATCGTACTCAGTGCTCTTAACAGTAAGCTGCTTATAGATCCTCACACTTGCCTATTGCACATCCTCATGTCTGTCTTCCTAACAGCCTTCGGATACTAAATATGTTTCAAGAACCAACAAAGATATCCTACTCTAGACAGATGATAAAAGTGCCTACTAGAGCCCTTTGTGCCTCATCATACTTTGTACTGACACATACTACCTGACAGATTTAACTCACTCCCTAGAATATTATGTTTTGATCCCAAATGCCTGTTGAAATGCCCTGTGTACTTAAAGATGTTCACTGAATGCATGGACTCAGTAATGACTTCAACAAACCACTTGGCACTCTTCCTATCCACCTCCCCAAATTTTAACCACCCTACTTTAAATTTAAACTTGTAAGATTTTTACCAAAAAAAGATGCATATAAAAGATTTTGCTTCCATAAGGTTCTGGTCCACACAATCACAACACTATTCCTCCACTAAGGACTGCTTATATTTCCCAGTAAAGCTTTCTCTGAAAAACAGGTTTTGGTTTAAATTAAGATTGATAGCTACTTCACTAATGGAGCCAAAACAATGTTTTTCAATTGATAATTCACTAGACTGCAAGTAGAAAACTAATTAATTCCTGTAATACTGAAAATAAGAAGAGTCTTTCTTTGATATCGCCTATAAGGTTTTCTAAACTCAGATGACTTTTCTCCTTCAGTAAACTTTAACTTCTATCTCCTTCTGCTACCTTCATCCTCTACCCTATCTTGTATTATTTCTTTCACCCCATTAAAATTTTTGTGCCTTTGGAATTGTCTTTTTATGTCTACAAGACTATTAACAAGTATGGTATGTAATAAGTATCATCCACTGTTAAGTTACAATGGATCCCATTATAGCATTAATTTCTCTTAAGTTTGCCTCCTTTCTTGTTTTGCTAATGCCCTTTCCATATAATTGCATTATTTTACACATGAAATTTTAATTTCATGTAATATTTAATCAGAGGCAAAACATTTTCCTTCTAGAAAGCACATTAATTGATGACACAAAAAAGAAAAGTGGCAATGCTTTTCCTATTTAACCAAAGAATTTGTGACTATGAAATCTGAAAGCAGAAAATGAAACCTAAATCCCCTTTAAACATCATAGTTTAAAATAGCTATTTTAGTAACACATTTTTATTAAAGACATCAAGTATTTTCCAATAGTTGACTTAAAAGACACGTAAGCTGGTACAAACTTCTAGTTATAAAGTTAGTCCTGGAAATATACTGCATAGCAGTGACTACAGTTAATAATCTATACCATCTATCTGAAGTTGCTAAGAAAGCGGATCTTAAAAGTTCTCATTACAAGGTAAAAAACTTTTTAAAACTATTTGTGATGATGGATGTTAGCTAGAGTCATTGTGGTAATCATTTCACAATATATACAAATATTGAAGCACTATGCTATACACCTCAAACAAATGTCAATTATATTACAATTGTTTTATATCAATTATATTGCATTTTTAAAAATAAACACACCTTTCACTTTTCTTATATCACTTCATCTATAAAGAACATAGCTCTCTGATAAGCCAACATTAAAAAATAAATACATTATTTTATCATTTATATGTGTACAGGTGTAGGCAAAGGTAGATTGACTTACAATACAAATAAACACAATAATTAATAATACAAGAATAAACTCTGTTTTGTGTACTTTTTGTGTACTCACAACTATAAGCCTACTTTCACCCATCCCTGTTACATTGTGTATATTCTACTACAGGGACAAAAAAATAAGTAGATATGACTGATAGAAGATACTAGCTAGCATCAATACCATTTTTATTAACTAACACCTAAGACCAACAAGTCATCAAGAGAATTAATATCTTTTAATATCTCAATATTCCTGATTTAATCTTAATTTTAATAACTGATTAAAAAGACATCTTTTTCTGTCTAGCTGCTTTTCTCTTGTCTAACAATTATGCCGGCAGACACTTATAACGAAACAAAGTGGTTAGCAGAATAAACTCTAGAGAATTAATTACCAGGGTCTTTATCAAGTTCTTTGCCTGTTTTCTTATTTATAAAATGAAGTTAATAATAGCAGCTACCACAGAGGGCTGTAGTAAAAACCTTAGTTTAGGGTTAATATATGTAAACTGCTTAGAACACTGCTTCATTCCTAGTGAGTACCAGATAAAAATCTGTAACTATTATTACTATACCAACTTAAAAGTATATGAGCTATATGGTTTTAATAGCTTATCCATATCAAACTTTATAATTTAAAGAAGACCTATTTCCATCTGAAAAAGACATATACACACACACAAACCCTATGGTAAAAATGACTTTAAATTAGTTTACCTGAGCAGTTTCTATTTTTAATTTGTCAATATTGAGAGTGTTTCTTTGTAATCCACTGGCAGCCAATGACAGAAGCTGCTTCAGAGCTTTAATATCTTCTTGTACTTTAAGCATTGCTTTTGAAGACATTCTACTAATTTCTTCTTGGACCTGTTTTTGTTCCTTTACAAATTTCCTTTAAAAAATAAAACTGAGTTAAAAAAAATAAATATACATAAACCTTTGGTTTCCTACAGGCAAAAAAGCACATTTGCAACAGTTTAAGAAGCAAAAACTAAAAACTAACCCACAGCTCACATGCTTTTTTATAATATGGCAGTTACAGAATTTAATTCCCCTTGTCTTGCTTTCACTATAATTTCTAAAAGCATTAAATTTTAACCCAAATTAAAGTATCAGGAAGGAAGAGATATTCCCCCTAAAATATATTCTTGTATTCAAGTATGATTTATCTAATTATACTTGACACACTTACTGGAGATTTTCAACATCCTGGCAGATGACAGGAGGTAGATTTTCATCCTTCAGTGCTTTACTATCCCTAAGAAAAATGCCACAGATGTATTAAAAGTTTTGAGATCATAAAAAGATGAGAACTGAGTTTTACTAGAATGTGTTATGATACAAGAAAATGAAACAAATATTCCCTATTTATAGCTTTCCTGGATGATTCTTTATAAAGAACAATGAATTTCTTGACCTATGAAATAAGTAACAATTTATCTGATGTGGAGATTCCTTTTCTCAGATAACTGGCATCTATATAAATGCATCTGACTAAATGTTTACAGGGAAAAAAAAGAAAATCCTACAAGATTGCATCAGATATTAAACTAAGTTTCTCCTAACTCAAAAATTCTATGACTGACATTTTGTAAAGTTCAAAAACATGAAAGTATTCATTAAATAAAGTCTATAAAACTTCTCATAACAAGACACAATATTTTACTTTATTATTTTATAACTTTTGTATCTTCTTCAACAAAGTAAACCTAGGGGATCATAAATATTTAATGAAAGCAGAAATAAGTGAAATTTGGCAGGCTATAATAGAATCTTAAGTTAAACTTCAGTAGCAGACCTGCTATGCACTTCTTGGATAATTTCAGTCTCTTTCAGCTTCCTCATTTATGTAACAGGACTAAAATATACACAAGATAATTGAGAAAAGTGAACTTGATTACTATTTACAAATGTTTTCTTCAACATAATGCAAATTATGCAAGAATATATAACAATAATGTCCAAACATATATTTGACATATTGAAGTCTATTATTATTCCTCTTCATCCTCAAAAAATAAGTCTTGTCACAGTAATTTATATATCTAAAAAAGGTACACACACATTATTTTCATTTATATACAAAAAGTATTCCAAGAGTAAAGTTCCATGAATTGTCCTATAGTCAACAAATTTTAAAACTACATACATATTTTTACATTTATTTGTATTCCATGGAGTAAAACCAATCACTTCCTAGAAAGAATAGGTTATAAATTTTAATGATTAAAATTTTTAAATTTGACCTTTTATAATTTTTCTAGAGCATGTTTGTTATTTTTGATAAAGACTAGTTAAATTTTTTTTCTTCTAAATGCCTTCATGATTCCGTATACTTCCAATCACACAATTTGCCTATAACTTAATAAATAAAATTCTTTAATTAGAATATTTTAAAAGTAAATTGTAAACTTACTCTGGTCTTGTTCCTGCTTTATCACCTAGAAAATTTAATAAGTTTTGTGTCAGATTAAGTAGTTTAATAATGCAAATACAAGTTTTAACTTAATGCAAACTATGGTATAAACAGAGACTTAAATCATTTCTTAGATGGCCCCTTACACTTCATGACTTGTCACAAACTCCAGACACAGCAAGTTTATATGAACATCTTTATGTTCATATAAACACTTTAATAGTTGACTTTCACCTGTTCCTTTAAAGAGCAAGAATCTTCCTTAATATGTCAGAGAAAGGCAAATATGGTATGATTTCACTTATATGTAGAAGTTAAGAATAAAATAAACTAGAAACAGACTCATAAATACAGAAAATAGACTGACAGCTGTCAGAGGGGAGGGGTGAGGCTGAGTGAAAAAGGTGAAGGGATTAAGTAGTACAAATTGGTAGTTACAGAACAGTCACTGAGATGTAGATTACAGCATAGGGAATGTAGTCAGTAATATTACAATAACTATGTATGGGGCCAGGTGGGTACTTGAAGCATCAGAGGGACCACTTTGTAAAGCATATAATTTTTTAACCACTTTGCAGCCTATGTGAAACTAATACAAAATAATGCTGAATGTAAACTGCAATTGAAAAACATTTTTAAATAAATTTTAACAAATATTTTTATTAACTATCTTCCATGAAAAATATTTCTACTTGGCATTTTAACTCCTAAAAGTTTTTCTTGATACTTTTTGAGGCCCAATCAATATGAAATACTAAAATACATCAGATTACCTGAACTTCTTTAAATATTTTACAAAAGCAGCAAATTTTTTAAAATGGAAGTATTTTTGTGTTTGCAGACCAATCAAAAGTTCTCAGTAGAACACCTATTTCATTAATAGTATACATCTAAAATTAGAAAAAAGAAAAAGTGTTCCTTAAGCAAAATGATGCAGTGACCTGTTTCTTTAATAAAGTATAAAAAATAAAGAAACACACAAAACTTCATCTCACCAGAGAATCTCAATGGTTCCATCCAGCCTTTTCCTGAATTTACATAATTTCTTATGGCTTTTTAATTTATCATTGTTGTATTATGTCCATCCCCTTTTTACTCCCCTCTGTCCCCTTCCCTACCTATCCTCTCCCCTACAAAGTCAATCCCATTTGTCCATATCCATGGTTCTTCCATACTAGGTCCTTGACTAAACTGCTCCTCTTCTTTGCCTCCTCCTCCTCCCTCCCTCCTGCCCACAGAACACACCCAATCTCATGTTACATACATTTTTTAAAGCGCTCAGAATTACTGTAAGTTTTTTTTTAAGATTTTATTTATTATTTTCAGAGAGAAGGGCAGGGAGGGAGGAAGAGAGGGAGAGAAGCATCAATGTATGGTTGCCTCTCAGCTGCCTCCAGCTAAGGAAGTAGTTGGAGACCTGGTTTGCATCCTGGTTATGTGCCCTGACTGGGGAATCAAACCTGCAACCTTTGGGTTCCCAGGCCAGCACCTTATCCACTGTGCTAAACCAACCAAGGCTTACCATAAGATTTTTTTTAACATATTTTTTCAGCATGCTGTGAATATATCCCATTTCATTTAAAATCACTTTGAATGACCACAGAGTGCATAAATGATGTAGATGTAACCTTTATGTCCAACTTTTTTTTTAGCATATTAGCTTTACTATAAAAAGAATGATGCTCCAGTGAATGTCTACAACTATAAATACAATACCTGTGCGCTACTTGATTCATATTTCGAAAGGAATTTATAAGTCAAAGAGTACGGCCAGGGAAGGCCTCTGACATAATACCAAACCGATTCCTGAGAATTGTCCCAACTTACCTTCCCATCTCCTAGGAATAAGAGTACCTTTCCCACCATATCCTTAACAACAATGTACACATTAAGAATAAATAAATAACCCCTGGCTGGTAGCACAGTGGTTAAGGCGCCGGCCTGCGAACCCAAAGATTGCAGGTTCGATTCCCCAGCCAGGGCACATAACAAGGTTGCAAACCAGGTCTCCAGTCAGCTCCATAGCTGGAGGCAGGTGAAACGCAACCATATACTGATGTCTCTCTCCCTCTCTGCCTCTCTCCCTTCCCCTCTTTCTAAAAAATAATGAAATAAAATCTTAAAAAAAAAAAAAGAATAAATAAATAAATGACTGCACCCTGACCAATGTGGCTCAGTTGGTTGGGCACTGCACCACTAAGCAAGAGCTCACTAGTTCAATTCCTGGTTAGGGAACATGCCTGGGCTGTGGGGTCAGTCCCTGGTAGAGATGTATACTAAAGGCAGCCAAGTGATATTTCTCCCTCACAGAGATGTTTTTCTCCCTTTCCTTCTCCCTCCTTTCCCTCTCTCTAAAAGTAAATAAAATCTTTTTAGAAACAAATTAAAAATAAATTATTGCTAGTATGTAGGTGAAAATGCCACTTCATTGTAATAGTAATTCCTAATCCCAACAATACTAAGTAAAACCTTTATTTCAAATGTTAGACAAGTGCATTTCTCCTTTTGTGAACGACCTGTTTATGCTATTTGTACCTTACTGAGACAGTTCTCTTATTGATTTCTAAGAGCCATTTCATCACTAAGCAAATTAATACTGCTATACATATGTACATATACATACATATATATTTCCTGCATCTATTTCTAAAACTAGATCTTTATAATTTTAGGACACATCTTAAGAAATGTTAAAATGTGAAAATAGCAGCATCTAGAAATCAAGTACCTCACTTTAAATCCATCATTTACCTTTTATCTTTGTACGTGGAGTTTCTTTTTGTTTACCTCTTTAATTCACTTTATTTTTCTGTATTTTGTATTTCGTATTTCATTGATGCTAAGATTTTTCTTTCTTAGTTTGACATTTCTGAAATTGGCACCCATGCTCTATAAAGTGTCTTAGATTTGATAATACACAGTTAACCTAAGGTAGGGATTTAATTTTATTTTCTTTCAAACAGTTTAACATTTTTCTTGACTAGGTATTTATTTTGCTATTTCTTTGATATTCCATTTTACATTTTACAAAAATTTATACACACACACAAGCATGCGTATAACAAAATGAGACCAGTGGACTCCTGACCAGCCTACCTAGCTTGTCTCATCATACGGGTAGACAACAATAAAGGCTTCCTAACAGTTCTCCACATCTACTGTGGGCTTCCTGCACATTATTCTCCACATGACTGCCAGAATGCTCTTAAAATACAAATCTCTAGCTGGAGGCAGGTGAAAGGCAACCATACATTGATGTCTCTCCCTCTCTGCCTCTCTTTCTGCCCTTCTCTGTAAAAATAATAAATAAAAATAAAATCTTTAAAAAAATCTCATCATGTCACATTATCCAGATCAAAAACCCTTCAGTAGATCTCAACTGTGCTCAGTATAATTACAAAACTCTGTAATGTAGTATACAAGGTCCTTCTCAATCTCTAGACTTCAAATCTTTATGTTCTGCAGCTATATTGACCTTCCAGCAATCCTTCAAAAGGGCTAAGATCATTCACATCTCTAAGCCTCTCTCTTCACGGAATGCTGTTTCCTACTACTCTTTATCTGATTAAATCCCAGTGATACTATAGGTCCACACTAATATAACTACTAAAAAAAAAAATTAAGATTAAAAAAGCAAACAAAACCCAACTCTTTTAACATATAACAGATTAGAGGGACTGAAATGTGGTACATGTAGTCATATGCATTTATTCTATGTGTTATTTTTGCTCAATTCTAGCTAAGGTACAAATATGTATGAGAACAGGACCGGGTCAGGGAATGGAGGGATTAACTCCTCGCATTTTTCTCACTCCTTTGCTTCAACCTACTCTTTCACATGGAGCTTAAAAGCAGTTACAATGAAGAACCAAGTAGTCTCATGCTTAAAATATAAGTAGTTGCAGAGTATCAGGCTGTTCCAAGTGAGTAAAAAAATAAGCTGCTAAAACACTAAGGCTAATTTTCTAACAATAGCATTACCATAAAGAATGCCACATAAAAACAAGAGAGAGGATTCTATGTTCAGAAATCAGTAAATTTTCATTCAAAAAGAAATAAACCCAAATTGAATAAATATGTTTCAAAGAATTTTACCAACTTTTAGGATGGCAATTCACCCTAGAATAGTTTCTCCTTATAATAAAAGCCATGTCCAATTTTTTAAAATTCTTATACAAATATACAGACACTATTTTACACCTTCATCCATTACCTCATTTTAAAGTTGACCCACTTTAAACTACAATATTACCTTGACTCATTCTTTAAAGGTGCCCAAAATACAGAGATACTTCCCAGAGTAAAAGAACTAGAAACAAACACTAACAACTGGATGATGGCTGACTAGGTTGATAAATTTATTCATAAAATACTAAGCAGTATTAAAATATTTTTATAGAATTACTGACATTGATAAATAATTCTGAAATTCTGTATGAGAAGTAACAGGTTTCAAACAATATATGTACCATGATCCTCCCAAAAATATATATATTAGTACACACATTAAGATAGCTACATAAGACAAAGGTACATACAAATCTCAATCTTTTACAAAAATAAAATTTTAAATACCTAACACAAAATGTATAAAATATAATGCAAACAAACTGAAAAGTAAAAGCTTTACTACCAAATATGTAACTAATGATCTTCCAGGCACAGAAATTTAAGTTCCCTCACAGAACTGTTAAAACATAAAATTAGAATAACATTACTTACTCTTTTTATCTGATGAGCTACCAAAATCTATACCACCAAGTCCTTCATTGCCTGCAGTTGAAGTAGCTGCTGTGGTTCCCAAAGTCAAGCTTAGAGCACTCTGCCCAAGACCTACAAATAAGCCAAACATCATTTATAAAGTTCACTGGAAGTCTTTACAATGAGTTCTTCTGACTAAAGCACTCAAGTGCTTTTCAGTTGGATCCCAGATTTTCTTCATACTTAATTCAGAAAAATAACAAGAAAAAGGCCTAGCGCACACTCTGAACAAAGGCTCATAGTCTTGCTCAGGTTCAACAGTACATGTAGTTTGGGTCTGAATATATCCGCTAATTTGGTATACATACAGGCAACCTTACTTCTTCCTTGTAAACCCTCTCTACCAAAGCAGTTTTAGTTTCTATGTTTTCAGGTGAATACATTTTGTCTTTCAATTATGGTTTGGAATTATATACTTTTAAAATAATCTAGTACTGAATGTATTAGTTAACTCAAAAGGTAGAGTTAATAATGCATAATTTTACAGCATATACAGGGTGCGCACAATCAACTGGCAATAAACTTTGCATCTCCTTATTTCATATGCTTCTTCATCCTGAAAAACTATGTTCCTAAGGTTATGATTTAACATCATTGTTTCAGATATAAAGTATTAAATTCTGAGGGCAACTGTTATGTCAAAGAAATATGATGTTTGAGCATCCCTAGTTTCTAGACTGCATGCAGGGCAAACTGCTGAGGAAATTATTGACTTTAATAACATCCTTGTATGTAGTTGACAATGTAAAGGTGTATGTATGATGCTGATCCTGATGTTGCCACACCAACAAGGAAAACACATAAGGTACACAAGGATCGCACAAGTCCAGATATTGTACACAGAATCCAAGAGATCAATGAAGATCCAGAATGTTTACTTTGACATTTTGAGAGAAGTAGTTGTACTGTGGATGAAGCAAATAGTTGCAAATAGACATCATGTTATCTTCCATCAAGATGGTGCACCAGCACATAACACCAAAAAGGTGCAAGAATGTCTCAGTGTCAATGTTTCTGAATTCCGGTCAAAGGAAATCTGGCTGCCTAGTTCACCAGATGCAAATCCTTTAGACTATTATGTATGCAGCATTTGAGAGAGAAGTTAATAAACAACCTCATTCCAAAAAAGAGACTGAAAACATGATGATGTCCATGGGTAAAGAAAAATTAATTAAGGTGTGCTCAAGATTCCAAAGTCAAATCAAGTCTATTACTGCAGCAAATGGACACTTTTTTGAACAATTTAAAAATAATGACTATGCTTATGTATTTACATATAAGAATACATTTATTTCAAAATGTAACAGTTTTGTGGTATGTTGTTTAGTTTACTAAAATTTTGCCAATTTATCACGCATACCCTGTACTTGGGAATCAAGCAGCAAAATTTCAAAGATCGTGTGTTGGTAAATCATATAAACCCACACATTTCTGACAACATGGTTTTTTGTTTGTTTTTTTAAGACATGCTATTTACTTTGAAAACAGAGAAAACAGTAGGATGTACTGATAACAGCATAGGATAACGAAAATTGGATTTAAGTCCTGGCAATGTATGAACTAACATAGCTAAATAAATAACTTACTAAGTTTTAAAATATCAATGGTATCTTTAGGTTAATATAACCATAAATTAAGCATTGCATATTGTATCACAAGCCTAAGAAAAATCAGAACAGACCTAAAAATCCAATAAAAAACACAAAAACAATGCTCTACTTCCCTTATTTATTTATTTACTGTACATGTATCTTACTCTTATAAGAATCTTTAGGAGAAATGTTTAAATATTTATCCTAAATAAACATACATATATTAGAGTCATCTAGTGATTTGGCTATTAGAAGACATTTGAAATACCTACAGACACAATAATAACAAAGTATTTGAAAAATCAATGAAGTTTGGATATTACAAATTTCTACAGGTTACCTTCACCAATTGTTTTTCCCCTTCCATTGACTTGGAATTACTTCATTAAACTTAGTATTTGAACAGAGGACACGGAAAAGCTTTTATATAGATCATCAAATCATATTCCTTCATCTCTCCCACATAACAAAGTATTAGACACATATTTGGTACTCTGAAATAGCCATTATAAATTAATCTATCAAAAATTCTATAAATTCAACATGTATCAACTATTCATACCATGTAAATTGTTAAACAGAATTTTTTAAATTTTATCGTTGTTGTATTATATCCATCCCCTTTTTGCTCCCCTCTGTCCCCCTCCCCACCCACCCATTCCCCCCAAAGTCAATCCCACCTGTTGTCCATGTCCATGGTTCCTTTATACTAGATTCTTGTCTAAACTGCTCCCTAAACAGAAATTCTTAATGTTACACTGCTACATGAGATGATATACAACTTCTTCAAGTAAAAGAGACGTGTTGCTCACACCCACAAAGCTCTGCTGGCTTTCCTGTATTGGCATAAGCTATAGCCAATATTCAAAACAGCTATAGAATCTTTAACATGAGGCTAATCTCAAAATAAGCATGAAATGAGAAATCAACCCAAAATATAAAATATTAATTCAGTAGTCTCTGCCAGGTGAACTGATATTTTAGTATTGCCTGATTAGAGTAAATTTAACACTGTATTTTAAATCTTGTCTTCAAAGCATGCTAATTAATACCTTTTCCTGATGTCTGTAATAGAAAGCTATTCCTAGAGCCAGAGCTTAAAAATTCAAGATGTCTTACAATGACTGTAGACACTAAATGATCCAAGACTTTTCAACTGCTATTTATTATATAAAAATAAGTTTCTCTAGAAACTTTACTGACTCCTCAAACAGATCCTCTTCGTTGCTTCATCTAGTCAGTCAATATTAAGAAACAGAAAAATGTATTTCTAAAATACAGCTAAGAGGTCCAATCATGCATGAAAAAACATAATTTTTTCACACTAAAAGGAAAACATACAGGTTAAGAGACAAAGCAATTGGCTGAAAATGCCAAAATAAAGTAAACTTAAAAACAAACACTATTTCTAGAGTAAATTACCTGATGTTCCTGTGTTTGTACTCTGGAAAAGCGAGCCTCCCAAACCAGCTAAGGCTCCCCCCAACGAAAGGCCTGTTGAGGCAGTTGTAGTTGTGGCTGATGTTCCACCCAAATTATTTAGAGTAAATCCTGTGGATGCTATAAAAAGTGAGATTATAAGCCTTCAAAAGGAAACAATGTTTCTAAAACATGACAGAAAATACAACACTTTATTAAAAACACTGGTATCAGCCCTGGCTGGTGGCACAGCGGATAAGGCGCTGGCCTGTGAACCCAAAGGCTGTTGGTTCAATTCCCCAGCCAGGGCACATAACCAAGTTGCAAGCCAGGTCTCCAGTCAGGTTTGTAGCTGGAGGCAGGTGAAAGGCAACCATACATTGATGTTTCTCTCCCTCTCTGCCTCTCTCCCTTCACCTCTCTCTAAAAATAATAAAATCTTTTCAAAATAAATAAATAACAACACTGGTGTCCATGATAAATTGGCTCTTGGGAAAAACTGGATAAAGATAGCATTATACATAGTTATGAACAGAGAAAACCAGTGACAGAAGGATAAACTTTGGGTAATAATAATAGGTTGGACAAAAATTTTGTTTAGTTATTTTTGTATGATGACTCTAGTAGTGATTAGCTGTCTTTAACTTCCATTTGAAACAATTTTGTTAGATTATATCATGACAGCTGTCATATCAATATGCATTTAAAAAATTTAAATTGGTGAGTTTTTTGTGTAGCCATTTCAATATTGAAAGTGGAAGAAAATAAGTAACATTTTGGGCATATTATGTTTTATTATTTCAAGAAAGGTACGCAACTGAAATGCAAAAAAAGATTTGGTTGTGTATAAAGAAGGTGCTAGCCCTGGCTGGTAGCACAGTGGTTAAGGCGCTGGCCTGTGAACCCAAAGGTCACAGGTTCGATTCCCCAGCCAGGGCACATAACCAGGTTGCAAACCAGGTCTCCAGTCAGGTCTGCGGCTGGAGGCAGGTGAAATGCAATCATACATTGATGTCTCTCTCCCTCTCTCCCTTCCCCACTTTCTAAAAAATAATGAAATAAAATCTTTTTTAAAAAAAATTTTTTTAATTAAAAAAATAAAAAATAAATAAAAATTAAAATTAAAAAAAAAAAAGAAGGTGCTGTGACTAATCAAACATATCAAAAGTGGTTTGTGAAGTTTCTTGGTACTATTTACATTTTGACTAAACAATGTTTTGCTATGGGGCTGTCTTACACATTGGAAGATGTTTAGCAGCACCCTTGGCCTCTAACACATTGGAAGCCAATAGCGGGAGATAGCCAATATACTCAAAATAGCCAATCCATAAAGTTATTGGTGAAAATGAAAACCATCTTTTCTTTGATGGAAAAAACCATGCAGACTTTAGCCAACCAAACAGAGTGACTTTGGGCAACTAATTTCACACAGTAATGAAGTTTTCAACCCAGGCCACCAACTCTTACCTTCAAATCTAAATGAATTTAAGCCAGGCAAGGTTTGTGCAAACTTTATCCTTCCCAGTCACCAAAATGCCCCTTAAAAAACAGTAGACTTGGATGGTTTTACATTTTACTTCTCTCATCTTCTCCCCTGGTTTGCTCTCTGTAAATAGAAACCAACTTCTAAGATGGTCTCTATTGAGCTGTTTTAATGCCCAATGCTGATCAGTAATTTAATAGATCAAAACTGCTGAGTGATTTAAATTAAAAATTTTCCAAGCCCTGCCTAGTGGCTCAGTGGATAGGCACCAGCCTGTGAACCCAAAGGTTGCTGGTTCGATTCCCAGCCAGGGCACATAACCAGACTGCAAGCCAGGTCTCCAGCCAGATCCATAGCTGGAGGCAGGTGAAAAGCAACCATACATTGATGTCTCACTTCCTCCCTGCCTCTCTCCTTTCCCTCCCTCTGAAAATAATAAAATCTTTTTAAAAAAAATCCAAATTGAAGTTATCTTTAATAAAGATGGATACCTGTATACAATAACCAAATAAATCTTAACCATAAAATGTTCTTTTCCCATTCTGCCTCACCTGCTGGAGTTGATGTCAGAGCAGATGAAAGAGTAAGACCACTAGCTGAGGTAGAAGTAATAGGCAGAGCAAATGGTGTAGCAGATGCTGCAGGTTTACTGAATCCTAAACTGAAACCTGTCGTAGATGCAGATGTAGTGGTTGCTGTTCCTGTTTTAAAAAGAAAAAAAAAATTCTTATTGTAACTGTGTATATATTATACCAGTCAATCATGATCCCTGAAAGTTACTGATCCCACTTTTTGTAGATAGAGTAAGGATGTACTTGTGTATGTATGACAGAATACACAAAAGTTGGCACCAATCATGGTGAATACTGAAAAGATGACAAGGTGGGTTAAGAAAAGCAAAAGAAAATTCAACCAATGTGATAACATTGAAATTCAATTTTAATTCTACTCCTAGATTGACCTTAAACAGTATTTATCCTTCCTTTCCTTTATAATCAGCAGAAAAGTGGACTCTCCTCCAAGATGACTTAAATGACCGTTCTCTGCTGCTTAAATCCTCTTCCTTCTGGCTTCAGTGTTTGTCAGTGCCCAGCTCTCTTCCAACCCTTCATCTTATTGCTCTTTTCAGTCCACTTTTGTAGACTTCCTTCCCTTGTTCATTTTTTAAATGATACTCGCCAACAGGTCACTTCATTCACTTCCATTCCCTTACTTTCTAAAAGATCTCACCCACTTTAGGTATTTCAACTATAGGTACACCTGGGTCTAAATCTATACCTATCTGAGTCAATACTGACTAGCTCTACCTGAATGTCCCTTTGGACCCCTATGTTTCTCCCTATAAAAAAACTTTCCTAAACCCATGTGGTCAATACAGTTGCTCAAGACAGAAGGCCCCCTGACATCCCTTCTCTTTATTACATTATATTAGTCACAAATCCTGTCAATTCTATTTCAGAGATATTCCAGAAATACAAGCATCCTCAAAAACCTAATTCAGGTGTACTCTCACCCTCGCTCTCTCTCAGAACTATTATACAATAACCTTTTAATATTTCTGTTATCATTCTTCTCTAGCCTATAATTTTTTTCTTAGAATTATGTTATTTAAAAAAATTTTTTTTAAAAAGAGGGATGGCAGGAGGGAGGGAGGGGGAAAGAGGGAACAACAAAATACCCTGGTGATTGATTCCCCCTAATAGGTTCCCATTAGCTCTCCCCTATCTCAAAAATACAGTTTATAGAGTTGGCATTTGACCATCTTTCCCATCTGGTCCCACTGCTCTTCAAATCTCTCCCTACCATTCCTATCTCTAAATCCTAAACTCCAAGTACAAAGTATTTTTTCCTATTTCCCTGGATCTTTTTATGAGTGGGCCTTTGCACTTTCCATTCCTCCATCTAGTATGTTTCCTGCCCCCCATCCCCCCCACCCCGCCAAATGATCTCCTATTCTCTTCTTCCTCTGCCTTTCTTGGTGCCTTTCATACACCTTTTAGATCATTTATCAGATTACACAACACAGTATTACACCTGCCTATTCCCTTCACCTCAATACAGACTGAACATCCTGCTCATATACTCAGCAATTCCTGATAACAACAGTTAATACTAACTGTTCATGGTATTATATTTACCTAAGGCCATTGAGTTAAGAATTAGTAGATGCTTAAAATTTTTAATGAAGTATGAATGGCCCACATTTTGGTTTCCCCTGAAAGTACTACGGGAGTAAGAGCCAAAAATTATCCTTCTGGATTGACCTTACCACAAATGGAAATTCTTGCCAGAATACAGTGCTTTGAAATCATGTATGAGTTCTACAATCTCAGGAGAATCCAGTGGCTTGCCCTTGTGGCCAATCCTGTCCAAAGTTTTGGTGGTAAACATGTGTTTTCTATTATCAACAGGTAAGTAGCAAGCAAGTGAAGAAAGTCCACTCATCTTTATTTCAAATTTTTTTTTTTAATTTCAATTTTAATTGAAGTTTCTCAATGTCCTTTCATTCTTTCATTTCTTTTCTATTACTTCTATCCATATTCAAGGCGGGCTATAACCCTAGTTATTCATATGCCTTGTGGTATATCACTATAGAAAACTAAGATGTTTTTGAGCTGGAAGGGAATCCAAAAACTTGTTATACAGTCCAATGCCCTCATTTTATAAATAACTAAAGCTGCCAGGTATTTCAATGACTATCTAAGGTTCAGAACTACTTAGAGGTGCAATCAGGGCTTAATTCCAAGACTTCTGGCCTACACTTTGGTGTTTCTTCCACTAAAACAAACAAACAAAAAAATGTATTGTGAAATAAATTTCACAGAAAAATTAAAAAATATTTTGAATAAAAAAAGGACTATATAGTCATTGTTTTCTTTAAAAATATTCAAATACTGAAAGGTTATTTGATAAGTTAGCATCAGTAATCTATATGCAGCTTCTTACATGCTTTCCTCTAAGCCCCAGCTCTGGAGAACAGAGAACACAGGAAAGAGAAAAGCAGAAAACCACAAATGTGGGATCTTTCCTTTGAAGTTCTTACTAGGAGTTAACCCTACAGTTATAATTTATAGTTGCTGCCATTCCTAGGGACCAAAAAATGTAATAATCATCAGTGGAAAATGGCATTCATTTGGTTTGTCACAAGGGCAAGACTTAAAATCACAGAATCATTCTCAGGGAGTGAGAACTGCTAATAAGACCAATACACATTACAATTTCCTCCTCAACTATAACCACTAATACAAACATTTTTGCTATAGCACTGATTTTCATATTACCAGGTATATGTGACTTAATTAATTTGGAAATAAGATTTATAAAATGAAAACAATTACCACTTAAAAGAAAATTAGGCAAAGACAAAAAAAAAAAAAAAAAGCTACTCCAAGGAAAGCCCTGGCACAGAGAGCTGAAGCTCACTGGCTAGCTTCATATTTACTATTGCAGTTCTTTCATTTTCTGCGTGTGGTTGTGAAAAGTGTTTGCAGTCAATGCTGAAAGGTCAATACCAGGGATGATGTATTGGCCAAGAGGCTCTGATGGTAGAGAATAAAGGATAAATAAGGAAGCAACACTAGTGAAACATATTTTTAGCTTATAATAGCAGAATACCTGTAGTATAAAAAAACACTATTTTTTATTACTAATATGTACACCAGAGTACTTTATACTCTTGCCCTTTTTCCAGTGAAACTGTTTTAATACAACAATTTAAAACATCTCTTGTTTACCATCAATTTTATACAAAATCTAATGTAAGTGCAAATACAAGTTAGCTCATGTTAGCAAACTACATCCATTTGTTCATTGAGAATGTAAATTATAATAGCAAAATAGGTGATGACTCCCCCATATATACTAAGTTAATTAATGGCCAAATTGGTAAACTTAGCAATCTTCACTAAGGTAAATACTGCATGATATAAAATTTATTGTAAAAGTTTAATTTTTTAATTCATTATATTTAAAGAGATGTAAGTTCTTTAATTCTGTAAATGTATTTGTTTTCCATCCTTATGCTAAAGTAGGTATTAGCTAATGACAGGTATTTTTACTATTTTTTAAGTCTATTACCAACGACAATACTTGTAAAGGGAGGAGATACAGCACAGAACCCGAAAAAAGATAAAATCCCAAACCTACTCCCTGAAAATGTGACAGTCCTTCTTACCTATATTTGTTCCTCCTAGAGTGAAACCAGTGGCAGGTTTAGATCCAAAGAGCCCGGTTCCAAAACCACCTGAAGCAGATGTAGTTGCTGGAGTCACGGTGCTTCCAAGAGTTCCAAAACTGAGGCCCACAGAAGGGTTGCTTGTTTATAAAAAACACAAAATGAAGTCTACTAGAGCCAATATTTACTTAAGAAAAATAAAAATGAACTCTTCAAGGTTGTTTTCTTTCATTTAACATATCTAACTCATCTCCATAGGATACAAAAGGAGTAATTTGAACCAAGTTTAAATATTTTTCAGTTATTTTAAAAAATAAATCCACCTAATAAAATTAGTCTTTAAAAATACCGTAAAGCATAATTTACAGCAATTAAGACTTCAGATCCCAAGTAGTCATAAACAGGACCACACATATTCTACTTTCACCAGCTTTTGTCTGAAAGCAAGCATATTTTGTAATGGCCATAAGGAAATGCTTGGATGTGGATCATTTTCCTTCTGAACTACTCCATACACAGCTCACATTGCTAAATTCACCCCATTACCAGTATAAAGAAAAATTTGGCATACCTAGAAATGGAAAAGGCATTCTAAGTTGTCTTTACCACTTCTCTGTTGCTTTACTACCATACTCATGACGGGGGCCAAGGGAGAGGTATCTTGCCACTAAAAACGCAGTAAGAATTGGGGGTGGGGAAGAGCAAGACAACAGAATAGGAACCTATCCTGGCAAGAGTAAATGCAAAGCAAAATTACCCCCTATCAAGATTCCTCTTCAGAGTTTATGAAAGAGAAGTTAATAATGGGTGATGTTAACCAAGTTCACAACTTTCAACTATTTTTAAGAAATCTCAGAGGCTCCAATTTGCTATCTACAGATAAAACAAATTATGAAAACAGGTGGAAAAAATCATGACCACTTTATGTTTCAAAAATTACATAGGGGAGTTAATAAAGATTATAACATGTTTAACATAATGGGAAACCCCATACATCCTATATATGTATCTTTATTACTTACCTCCTGGCCCTTATAATCACCATAACTCAATGTCCATTTTAAAAAAGCTTAAAATTCTGGGGAGTTTCAACTTAAGAGGAGGGCAGTAGTACTGTGGTTGGGTTCCAGTACCAGCTCACCATTATGCTGATACGGATGTGACATTACTTAACCTTTTTGAGCCTCTATTTTTCTCATCTGCAAAATGGGAATAGCAGTACTCAAAATATTTTTGGCAAAGATTAAGAGAACATGCAGGATGAATTAACTTCACTCAATACATGTTGTTACTACTATTATCACTAGGAACATGTATAAAGTCTACTGAACACATAACATGCATGTTAGGGAGGACCTTAAAGAGGTTAAATTTGAAATCAATCATTAATAGGGTAGGAAAAAGGAGAGGGCATACACTAATTGTGTCTTAGTTTACCACTGATTTTAAAAATGAAACAGAAGCACAAGCACATGAGTATGCCCTAGGTGTATGAAGTACCAGGGGTTGTCTAAGACAGGGTTATATGGCCTCACTGACAAAGCACAGATCTTTAAACATGTAATAAGCTGAGTTTAAAAGAAACATTATTGGCACATTTTGATATCAAATTAAGAAAATGATTATTATTCTCCCCTTCCTCCCAAATTAGTGATCCCACTTTTTACTATCTTATAAATATACAAAAGATGTACAGTTAAAGTATTTGTAGACGAGTATTTAAAACTTCTTGACTGAAGATACAATGAAGTGCTTCATAACTAAAGCTGACATCACCAAAGAAATGTATCAAAGTGATATAGTATTACTCCATAAGAGAAGCAAAAGAGAAATGCCCCTGATGCAGAGAAATTTACTTAAAGAAAAACAAAAAGCTATCCCAGGCCTGACCTCAACCCAGTTATTATCTGCCAATGATTCAACAGGATGTGTGGTAAAAAAGCCAAGTTGACTCCAGAAAATCAGGAATGTTATTCCAACTTCCCTAGTTTGCCCTTGATGTGGGCTTAATAGCTAATTAGCTATTCAGCTAATGTTGAGCAATTAGTAAATGCCAGGCATGATGCTAAATTAAATTCTCTACATGCCTCATCTCACTCAACTGCTCTCTGAGATAAAGATGTTATAACCCCTTTCCAAATGTGGGAACTGAGGCTTGGAAACAAATCACAAAATAGCAGTAGGGGCAGTTAGGCCTTCAAATCAGTATTCCAAAACAGATATTAGATTGTCTCGCCTTCTGTTAATTTATCCAATCCTTTCCAGTCAGTGAATGAAAGTTATCATTCATTCATTCATTCAATGAATACACTTTATTGAGCTCCACTCTGTCTACTGGAAAAAAAGTATGCAAAGGTCTCCAATCCTCATGAAGCATACATTCTATTGCTTGGAACAGACAATAAACAAGTCAACAAAAATTTACAATGAGCTGTTACAACTGTGATACCTGCTAGGTGGTTGGTATAGGGTACCATGAGGATGTACACCTCTTCTAGATTGATAGGTCAGAAAAGGTCTCTATGGGGAAGTAACCTTTTGAGTCCCCAAAATGGGCATTAGCTTTGTACATAAGGTAAGAGAATTCCAGGTAGAAGGAACTACCCTAAAGTGGGAAGGGGTTTGGTCGAGCCACCTGAGGACGGAGAAAAGGCCCAAGCTGCTAGAGCTGCTTTTTCCAAACTAAGATCAGGACTCATTCGCGGGTATGAAATCAATTTAGAGATCACAAGGTACTTTTTAAAAATGAAATGCAACAGAATAGAAAATATCAAAGTGCATCATATAAAGGAGGGTATTTTTCTTGGAAACTTTCAGTTACTTATTTGTGTTCCTGAACTGGGTGATGTTTTTTTGTTTGTTTGTTTTAAAGTGGGCCTGGCTCACTAAATTGGAGCAAACTGAAATGAGGAAGATGGGCTCTGAAGTTTCTGATTATTTGGTCTTGTGGACCACAGCAAGACTTATGTTTACTTCATTCCAGTGAGAATGAAAAAAAAATCATTGAAGGGAGACCATGTGAATTTTGTATACAGATGAAATAAAGGTGGCTACAATGTATAAAAAAGAATGACTAGAAGCAGGTTTTTGAGAGAGGATTTGGGGTTTCATGGGACTAATAAGTAGATGATGGGAGCAGTCCTCATTTAATAGGACAAAGGCTACCACTGGTTGGAAACCTGGAAGGAATTTTAAGTATTTTCATAAAATGTTAAGAATGTCTTCACAAGAACAAGACTCTTACTTATCTTACCATCTAAAACAGAGCCTACTACATAGGTGTATATCCAACAAATATTTGTTCACAAATGACAAGAGTTTGCAACAGGGTGGTAGCACTGAAAATGAAGCAAATAGAAAATAAAATGATACGGTCTGGTTAATTATGTGTGTAGGGTGAGAAAAAAAGAGGTATTAAGGAGAACACCCAAATTTCTGACTTGACTGTGTAGCCTGTGGTCCTCCCTCGTTTTCTGAATACAGACAATGCTGAAGGTATTTCTCCCTCTTTAACCTACAATCATCTTCTCTAAGCTACTTGTAACTCCTTTTTTGCACGTCTTGATTTAATGAACACCACCTTTATCTTCCAAAGACTGAGTTATCAAGATTAAATGTCATCGATAAAATGATCTTTAACTATTTTAATTGCCTCTTTCTCAACTTCTGCTAGCCATATTTTTGACACCGGTGAAGCAGGTTGCACTGAAATGATTTAACTGAAAGACAATGTGAGTCATTAAAACACAACATTATCGCATATGAATATTCATTTTCATACCATTCAAAACTGTCAGTAAAAAAATGCTGTTTAAAAAAAAAAGAGCTTGAGACACAGACTTGGAAAGCTCATTAACCACGACTCATTAACCCTCTGTAATGTCCAAAATCGCATATCCTCTAACGAAATCCCCATTATCAGAGAGACGCTTCTATTTAGCCTTAAACGTTTCCATTCTCTTTTCCCAAAACCCCACCATAAGCTAGATTTCATTCATTGGTTCAAAATGCATTCGGTGCCTGAGACTGACAAAGTGCTAGGGCGCCGGTGTGGAATGCCAGGCCCTTCCACTCAGCCAAACCTCCGTGGGTAGGAACAGCGTCCGGACCACCGTGGGTTCCAGGGCCTCCACAGCGGAGGCCGTCCGCCCTCCCCTCCACAGACCACCACCTGCAGGGCCCGACCCGGCAGCGAGCGGGAAGCTGACAACGCTGGTGGGGGGGGCAACCATTTTCCTCCAGGCTGATCGGAAAAGACGCTAGCAGGAATAAAGATGGGGGCGCTACCCACGGGAGTCTCGAGGGGAAGACTGGAGCCGGGAAGGCGGGGAAATGCGGTTACCTAGACGCCCCTGTCCCAAAGGAGAAACCGCCGCCAGTGCTGGTCCCGCCAGCGGCCACAGTGGTGGAACCCAGCGTGCCGGTCCCGAAGGAGAACCCAGTAGACATGGCTGCCGGGGGTCTGCGCCGTCAGCAAGCAGAAAGGGATCGGGGACGCTCCTCCTGCCTCAAAGCCGAAGCAGGCCGGGAAGCATCGCTCCCGCGCAGCCGGGAGTCGCCGGGTGCCCCAAACCCTGGCGGCAGCGAAGAGAAGGCCGAAGTGGGCGGAACACACACGCAGGAGCACGTTCCAACGCCCGCGCTGCTCGCTTAGACCCTCGGGAGCGAGCCCGCCGCGCAGAGAACCCTGGGACGGGGGTGGGGTCGGCGTGTCGCGCAAAGCACCCTGGGACTAGGTGGTGGTGGCTAATTACGGGTAGGATCCAAGAGCTCAAGTAAAGCCTAACAGTTTGTTTTAGCTCTGTTTCGGCTACTGTGTTGACGTAATCTGTACTCCATGTATGTTATACCTTACCTAATGCTAATTTCCTTGTTTACTACAAAAAAGGATATGCAGAATACCAGTTGGGAGGGCCCTATTGATGTCAAACCTCTCTTACAGGATAGGAGGCGGTTTTAGTCTTTCATGGCTGCCGCCGGCTGAAAAACAAGAACTGTGCTCCCTGGCAATTCGGAAGTCAATCGATAATAATTCACTCGTCCGTCCAGCGACAGGAGCTCTAGCTCAGGGCTCCGAGGCTTGCGGAGCCCCACGCTGTGACCACCCAGAACGTTCAATAGTGCGCCCTTTCGAGGGTATGGTGTCGCTGGCCCTGTTCGTGGTGCTGAGCAAACAACTGCACCAGTCCCCGGGATGGCAAAGATATAGTTAAGGCTACAATTAGTGTAAGCATTTCCTGCTTGATAAGAGTGCGGAACCCTGGGCCGAGCGTCAGCTCCCCACCCGGACGGTGCCTCGGTTTTGCGGCGCTCCGATGCCGCTGCTGCCTATAGAGGAACTGCAACACAAGGCAGAAAATGACAGAAACAAGTATACAACGTTAAGGTGAAATCAAGGGTTCCGTGAGCAACCCTTAAATGTGAGAAAAATGTGGGTGTAAAGAAGAGATCCCCTCTGGAGGAAGGATCGGGAAAGGCTTCCTGGCGGTCGTGCATTATAGGGGCTGCCTTCAGAACATGGGTCTTTCTTTTCCCGTCAGGGGTGGTTGTAGTACTCCTTCAAGTGAGATGATTATTTTGTTTTGTTCTGGGTTTGTTTGTTTGTTTGTTTGCAATAAAATTCATCCATAAGCGACCACCAGATTTGCTCTTCTAAAACAGTTCTCACCATGACGTTGCCTTGATCAAAAGGTCAGCAGCCCTAGTCTGGCACTTACTAACTTCACATCTCACAACTCCCCTTGATGCACCACTTTTTCCTGCATTGAGTTTAGGCATTGCTACCTGCTATTGACTGAATTGTGTGACTCCAAAATTCACTTATTTCAGAGTAATTTAAATTATGCTTCATGACCCTAAAATTCCACAGCGGAGCACTGCCAAAATGTAAAGTGGAATATTTGATGAACAGTGTTGCAATCTATCACGTCTCTAAATGCACAAAGTGTAAGATTGGATCTCAAAGACTCTTTCTCAGATGACTTCTATTTGTCCTCTTAGCAAAAAGAAAAAAAGCACTTTACATCCTTATGTTCTATAGAAATAAAACTTCAATGAAAGCAGCCTCTGTAAGACCAATTGTTGGGGTGTTCACCTGAAATCTTCACAGTAAAATAATGATAACAATTTTCATGCCTCTTTATGCCTAAAACTTCTGCAGCCATGCAAAACTATGGTGCACTGGGATTTAACCTTCCTTATCTAGTGAGAGTAATACATCCTATTCTAAAGGATGTTCCAAGTATTCCTCTTGGACATTATGGGATCTGAACCCATATGTCAATTCTATGTGTTTTCTTTCCATAATGAAGCAAGTGATTCAAATTCTAAATTCTACGGGAAGACCCTTTGCTTCCCCCTTTCTTTTTTATGTTGTGAGAATTCTGTTAAGAAACCCCATCTTTTGCTGATTTACTGGTTGTATGATGACATTGTTAATATCATAATTAAACTGAATTATCTAAAATGCAGCCCTAGCTGGTGGCACAGTGGATAAGGCACCAGCCTGCGAGCCCAGAGGTTGCTGGTTTGATTCCCAGCCAGGGCAAATGTCCAGGTTGCAAGCCAGGTCTCCAGCCAGGTCTGTAGCTGGAGGAGGGTGAAGGCAACCATACATTGATGTCTCTCTCCCTCTCTCCCTTCCCCTCTCTCTAAATAAATAAATATCTTAAAATGCAACGGCACTGTGAAAATTTTCTAATTTTGATTCACATTAAAATATCTAAATAGGCTTGCTTCAGTAGATCAAGATAACTCTTTGAGAAGTATCAGTCAAAAGCCTCTAACACATAAAAGTAGAAATTGCCTGTCTATTTAAAGAGATCTGTAATATGTATGATCTGATCCTATGAAATATCTAAGAGAGAAGTTAGTTTTTAGAGACTATATGTAACCAGTTACCATCTGTCTTGAATTTTTCTCAGACAGGGTCTATTGACTTTAAAGGTTTAAATAGTGTCCTTGCTCTTTAAATATACTATTACATTTTCAAAAGACACAATGACAACAAAATTTATAGAAAGATCAGTAATGAAAGTTGACAAAATGTTAACAATTGGTGACTGCCAGCAAAGTATGTGGGTATTCATTGTTGTACTCTTTCAAATTTTGTACTGGTTTGAAATTTTTCAAAAAAACAAGGCTAGAGAGGAAAGCCAAAAGCTAAAACAGAAGTTTCTAACAATAGATCAGAATAGTAATGATTAGTTTCCTGATAAAGTCTTCATCTATAACACAAGAAATGAGAAAAATGAAAATAATCTAAGGAGTTTTCCATGAAGACAAATACATTTAACTTAACATGTGTCATTTATTTTGAAATGATGTCCTTCCTTTTGTTGAGGGTAGGGGATGGGACATGAAAAAGTTGCTTTCATGACCTGATAATAATAGTGGATGGGCATAAGAGGAAAAGAAACTTGTAAATGTCAAATAAAATTGATGAGAGAAGCTATCTTATTGCCACCAATGTTCATTTCCCCTTTTTTCTTAAAAATATCTAAATTTTGTACAAGGTGGTACACTTAACCAGATAAACAACTACATATCCCAGCTTCCTTTAGGTAAATAGGGCTAAGTAGTGTAAGTGGGAGACATGAGACCAGACTTTCAGTGTGGCCTATTTAGAGGAGGAGATAGCTGGCATAAATCCTTTTTGCCTTTCTCCTCCTTCCTTCCTACTTCTGAAACTTGGACAATGGCTGGCTCTCCAACAGCTGTCTTGGACCATGAGAAGCTTAAGAAAGTACTGTCATTTAACATGTAATAATTATAAAAGCGATTGGATATTTAAAATCTTTTGTATTAACTCTTCAAAATCCAGTATGTGCTTTAAATATGTGTAAAAATATGTATGTGTGTAAGTGTATTTGTGCATGTGTTTGGTAATATTGCAAATGATATTACTACAAGATAATGTAAATATTTTGAAATAATGAAAAGGAAATTTTATATTAATATGATTTGAGAGGCTGATAGTTAGAAGGCAATAATTAAATGGTGAATTGCCTGAGTGTGAAAGAAAAAGATAGAAGTACACATTGACAGAATAGACAGGGGGATGTTAAGAAAAATTTTAAAAAATAGAGAAGCCAAAGAACTTATATGCATGACACATGGACATGAACTAAGGGTGGGGGCCACTGCTGGAAGGAATGAGGGGTACTGAGTGGTGAGGGACAAAGGGGGAAAATTGGGATAACTATAATAGCAAAATCAATAAAATATTTATTTTTTAAATGGAGGTCATATGCTAAGGAACATGTAACCGAAAAACAGTATGAACATATATGCTTGATGATATCATAGAACCAACATTCCAAGCCTGGCTCTATGATACCATATCTGGCCAGCATACCATACCTGCCTACCTTCAGATTTCTTTCAAGTGATAGAAAAGTGAACTTCTGTGTTGTTTAGGCCATTATAGTCAGTTGTCTGTAGCTAAATTTAACATACCATCTTTGGTAGGAATCCACAGTAAAAGGCACATTTTTCATGTGTTATTTACTGATGAAGCATAGGGAATAAATATCCAAGATGAATCAAGCCCCAAAATATCTATAGAAGTGGTATGTAACAATAAAATAAGCAACAATTACCTGTCAACCTAATTGTCTTAAAACATGCTAACAGAATAGCAATGGTCAGGTTCTAGTCTCCATGGCAGCCAAAAAAGAAAAATTGATTCGCATTTATCCTTTTCATATTTCAATGAAACAAAATGACTATACCTGATGACTGCACATATTCTAGACAATAGAGCAATATCCATTGCTATGAAGTGGAAATATGGTCAAAATACTTTTCCTTGGGCTAAATGAAATTTCCCTCAAGCCTATCCAATTCCCTTTGCTCTGATCAGTTTTCCTATAACCTAATTAGGTCTCTTTTGGTTGTAAGGAATAAACATTTTTAGAGTAGTTCAAGCATGAGTGTGTATATATGTGGGAGAGGCATGGGAAGAAAGAATTATTGTCCAAATACTGAGAAGGTTCAAGAAAATCTAGAAAAAGAGGTATAGCCAGACCTTGGGCATATCTGAAACCAAGATCTAGCTCATAAGAAATGAACTGGAGGGGGTTGTTCCTACTTCAGGAAATTGAGATCTATAGGTCCCAGAGGATGGGGGAAGGGTTAACTGACTGAATTCAAAGGGAGAAAGATGGGGGCATCCAGGCATCTGCCACACAAAAATCAATGATGCCATATTAGCATAGGACTAGTCAAGTAAGATCTGATCCTTAGAGTAAAGGCAGGAGTTAGCAAGCAAGTGAGGAGAAGGTGGAAGAAGTTTGTCAAAACCTATTCCCCCACCTCTGTCCCCAGTTCCATCTGCACTGACATCAAACATAGGGTGGGGTTGTAGAGGAAGAGAAGCTTTTAATTGGATACAAAACACATTTTTATTTACATTAGACTGGACTATTTGACTCCTAATACCCAGTAACTAATATTTCTCTAAGGACCTCAAGTTCCTATTGAGGTGAGGCAAAAGGAGAGCCATCAAAACAGGGTTATAGGCTAGCTGTGCAGAAAATGAAAGCTGCAGCCTACTTCACATCATACAAAACCCACTATTCAATAAAGTTGTTACTCAGCATAGAGTGCCACCCTGTCACTGTACCCACTAATGTCAATAGCAGATGCAAATGGACCGAAAGACCGCAGTTATCTAAAGCAGGGGTCCCCAACCCCCCAGCCACAACCAGTTACTGATCTGTGGCCTGTTAGGAACCCAGCCAAGGGACACTCACCTGAGCTGCACTTCCTGTCTCTGCCACACCCTCATACATCCTGCATCCCCTCACCCCCTGCCCAGAGTTCCCACTCCTGTTCCCTTCCCAACTCTCCCAGATCCTCAGAAAAAAACAGTCCCTGGTGCCAAAAAAGTTGGGGAGGGGGGTGTCTCTGATCTAAAGGGTTCAGAAAGAAAATCACACAGGATACACAGAAAAATGGTTAGTGTCCTTCTTTAAGAGGAGGAGCAAGCTTCCAAATTCACAAATACTGACTGTCACATTAACCTGGAAACAAAATAATATGCCCCCCTCCAACCCAGCATGAGATTAAGACAGCCCTGTATGTTGTCTAACCTGGATATGTACACTTCGCTGGCCCAGGTGCACAGGGTTACAGAATATGTAATATGATCTCTTGCATACAGTATACAGTGCATTCAAGGGAGAACAAATGTTTTGTACCTCACTCAGCCTCCCCAAATGAGTACAGCCTGATTCAGATAAATTTTTGAACTCAGTGCTGAAGAAGGAGAATGAGGATCAGCAGGTATCCCTACATCTCTGGGAATAATAGAAAGCATGCCACTTAATACACAGAACTATTAGTTACTCAGCATTTATTTATGTATTTATTTTTAAAAGAGTTTATTATGTTCAGGGAGAAGGGCAGGGAGAGAGGAAGAAAGGGAGAGAAACATCCATGTATGGTTGCCTTTCACCTGCCTCCAGCTATGGACCTGAGATGGAGATCTGGCTTGTAACCTGGTTATGTGCCCTGGCTGGGAATGAAACCAGAGACCTTTGGGTCCGCAAGCTGGTACCTATCCGCTGAGCCACCAGCCAAGCCTATACTCAGCATTTATTGAGGTCAGCCACTATGCTTAAGTATTTCTCTTCAATTACTTCATTTAGTCAACACAAATAACTCAATGGAGGAGATGATAATTACTACTATTTACAGATAATAAAACAAAGAGATAAATAATTTTACTAAACACACAGCTAGTAAGTGGTGAAAATGAGATTTGAACTCAGATAGCTTTGATTCCAAAAATAATTCTGATTATAGACTTCATCTTCTGTGATAATACAAAACAAAAGTTGAGAAATATAAACAAGTGAAATATTCTTGATTGTTTCTTATGTTTATTTGAGAAGCACACAGATTAGGAAATGTGATTGCTTTTGTAACATCCCATTAGCTGGTAAACATCTAAAATGATTCTAAAAGCATCAACATTTAAAATATGAAATGTTTTCTCACAATCATGGTATTAAACATCTATTGTGCATTTTATAGGGAAACTAAGTTGTTTTGTTTTGTTTTTTTTAAGATTTTACTTATTATTTTTAGAGAAGGGGAAAGGGAGAGAGGCAGAGAGGGAGAGAAATATCACTGTATGGTTGCCTTTCACCTGCCTCCAGCTACAGAGCTGGCTGGAGACCTGGCTTGCAACCTGGTTATGTGCCTCGGCTGGGAATCGAGCCAGCGACCTTCAGGTTTGCGGGGCCGGTGCCTTATCTACTATGCCACTAGCCAGGGCCTAAGTAGGTTTTTTAACAGTATAAAAATAAACATTAAACAATAGAAAGATGAATGTAAAAGACTGACCCTCATTATTTCAAAACATCATGATTGTTTAATTTTTTTGTGTGTATTTGTTATTTTTTAATACAAAAACTTCATCTTTAAATGAAAGGTCAGCCCTGGCTAGAGTGTGGCTCAGTAGATTGAGCACTGGCCTGCGAACCAAAGGGTCACAGTTTGATTCCCAGTCAGGGTACATGTCTGGGCTGTGGGCCAGGTCCCTAGTTAGGGGTGTGAGAAAGGCAACCACACACTGATGCTTCTTTCCCTCTCTTTCTCCCTCCCTTCTCCCATTCTCTAAACATAAATAAAATCTTTAAAAATAAATAAATAAAATTATTTTTAAATAAAAGGCCCTGGCTGGTGTGACTTAGTGGATTGAGTGCCCACCTGAGAACCAGAGGGTCACAGGGTCACTGGTCATTGGTTTGGTTCACAATTGGGGCATATGCCTGGATTGTGGGCTGGGTCCCTGGTTGGGAGCAGGTGAAAGGCAACCACACATTAATGTTCCTCTCCCTCTTTCTCTCTCCCTTCCTCTCTCTAAAGATAAATATAATCTTTAAAAAATAAATGAAAGGTCAATTAAGAAAATGTTTTTAGGGAGGCAGAGGCAAGGAAGGGGAGCAGTTTAGACAAGAACCTAGTATAAAGGAGCCATGGACATGGACAACAGGTGGGATTGACTTTGGGGGGAATGGGTGGGTGGGGAGGGGGACAGAGGGGAGCAAAAAGGGGATGGATGTAATACAACAACAATAAAATTTTTAAAAAAAGAAAATGTTTTTATTAAAATCAGTAGTGAGTAATGTTACCATTTTTGTTTTTTGTAGGCACATATAAGGCAAAATCCATGTGTCCTTGGATCATAAAGGAAATTATAAATATAACATCAAAATGAAATTAATCAAAGCCTAGATGTTTTAAGATTTCTTGAAAAGACAGCATGGTTTCTAGAGCACATCTTGATAGCTCAGTCGACTGAGTAGCATACCTAAAGAAAGAACAGGAACCTCAGATGGGGAGATGTTCAGCAAAAAAGCCCAGATTAGGGATATGTGATATATCTCTATAATAATGAGCTTTCAGGACTGCTTCCAGAGGCTTCCCTGCTCAGAAACACTATTATCTTGTTTTGAAGTTTGTATATCACCATATGGATCAAGACTTTGCTTGAGTGACAGCGGTCTCATATCATTTAGTTTTCCCTTGCTCTGAATTCATGAGAACAAAACAAACTTCTGAAGTGTAAAGTGTTCACATAGCTTTAGAGGAAAAGCATATACTGAACTTCATGCCCATCTGCTTTGAATTTCTATTTCTCAGGATAAATGATTACACTGATATTTTGAAATTTACCAGTCTAACTAACCCTAATAGATTTCTTCTTAGCTGGCTGGTCTTCCTTCAAGTTGGCTTGTAAGTCCCAGGGGACTTGCCCATTGAAATTCTAAGTGGGATTGTTTTTTAAGATTTTATTTATTTATTTTTAGAGAGAGGGGAAGGGAGGGAGAAAGAGAAGAAAAGAAACATCAATGTGTGGTTGCCTCTTATATGCCCCCAACCAGGGACCTGGCCAGCAAGCCAGGAAATGTGCCCTGACTGGTAATTGAACTGACGACCCTTTGGTCCACAGGCTGAAACTCAATACACTGAATTGTACCAGCTAGGGCAAAATTCTGTTCTAAGTGCCCTATTTGCATAGATGATGAGATCAGGATAGCATAAAATACTTAACTTGATGAATTTTATTGTATTTAACATTTTTAGGGAGGGTTAAGATTTAAGAACACAGGTGCACATTGAAGTCTTCTTAAACTGGACCATCTGCTTTATGAACATTAGTAAGAATAAAAAACAAATCTTCTCCTTTCTTTTTTTTCACAAATTAAAAAAATTCATTTTAATATATTTTATTGAGTTTGCTGTTACAGTTGTACCAATTTCCCCCTATGTCTTTTGATTGGTAAATTTATTCCATTTTCATTTAAGGTTATTATTTATAGATACTGATTCATTGTATTTTGTTCTTTTGTACCTGTTTTCCTCTCTGTCTCTCTGTTTCTTCATCTTTTTAAAACATTTCTTGTAATGCTGGTTTGGTGGAGATGTAGTCTTTATTTATTTTATTTATTTTTTTGTGGTGGTGTGACTTGGATTCAAACCAAGGTTGCTGCAACCAGAGATACATTCTTTTAGGTTTCTTTTGTCTAGGTAACTCCTTATTTCACCTTACATTTGAATGAGAACCTTGCTGGGTAGAGTGGTCTTGGTTGTAGGTCTTTGTTTTTCATAGCTTGGATCATTTTTTGCTATTCTCTTCTGGCCTGTAGCATTTCTGTTGAGAAATCAACTAATAACCTTATTGGAGCCCCTCTGTATGTTATTAGCTGTTTTCTCTTGCTGCTTTGTAGAATTTTCTCTTTGTGTTTAAAATTTGCCATTTTAATAATAATATGTCTTGGAGTGGGCTTCTTTGGGTTCATCTTCATTGGGATCCTCTCTGCTTCCTGCACTTGTGTGACTTTTTTCTCTCAAGTTAGGGATTTTTTCTGTCATTAATTTTTCAAATAGGTTTTCTATCCCTTGCTCCTTTTCTTCCCCTTCAGGTATCACTACAATATAGATATTATTACATTTCATGTTGTTCTGCAGCTCTCTTAAAACCTCTTCATTTTTTTTTCAGTCTTTTTTCATTTCGTTGCACTGTCTCGGAATTTCTTTCTACATTGACCTCGCACTCACCGATCTGATCCTCTGCTTTCTCTAGCTTGCTTTTGATTCCTTCTACTGTGTTTTTCAATTCAGAAATTGTATTTATTTCCTCCTGTCTCTTACTGATGGTTTCTATGTCCTTTTTAATGCTGGCGTAGTTCTCAGTAAGTTCCTTGTAGCTTTCCTGGAGTTCTTCATAGTTCCCCTGAAGTTGTTTGTGGTTTTCTTTGAGTTCAATGAGCTCATTGAGCTTCTTTATCATCACTATTTTGAATTCCATGTCTGATAGTTTGCTTACCTCAATTTCATTTAGCACTCTTTCTGGGGAGTCCTTCTTTCCTTTCAGTGGGGGCTTGTTTCTTGTCTCCCCATTTTAAGTAACTCTGCTTCTTTGTTTCTACTTCTTAGATAGGTCTGCTTTGACTTCCTGACTTCATGGTGTGACCTTCTATGGTGTAAAGGTGCACTTTCTTTACTTCCTGGATCCACTCTGGTGATATTTGCTTGTGTCCCAGTCTGAGCCTAGTCAACTTGTTGGAGACTACCATAGATCCACTGTCTTTGTCTCCTGGAATGTTAATCCCATTCATCTGTAATCAGCCGTCAGGTTTAGGCACTGTTTGGTGGAGCAGATTAATTCAGTTATTATTCCAATCAATCTGTGATCTCCAGTCAGGTTTTGTCTCCACTGAGTCTCTCTATGGCTTTCCTTCAGGCTACTGCCTCTTGGAGAAGAGTGGTTTGTCTACTGTATGGGGGATGGGTCAGCACTGCAACCTCTTCAGCTGCTCTCTCATTTCTCTCCTCAAAGCCACCACCCCAAACTCTCCCTAAGCATTTCTAGTCCACTCTGCCCTTCCTCCACCCAGGGTAAGTGGATGCCAGTGTATTTTCATGCATGGTCCCTTTAAGAACTCAGTGTCTCTTTCAAGCAGGCTAAACCTGGAGGCTTTTTGCTTTTCAAGCTGGATGCTATTTTACTCTCAGTTGTGTTGCTGTAGGCTAGGAAGCCCAGCTGGGGGTTTAAAGCCCACTCTTCTCAGGTGGAGCCCCAGCTGCTAAGATATTTCTCTGCTCCTTCAGCTGCAGCCTGTGGGAGCCTAGCCAGACCTCTCTCATCTCTGTATTTCTTACCAGTCATGTTGTGATGAAAGGGCTTCTTCTGTTCTGTCCATGGTTATACGTTTTCTCTCCAGTTGGTGTGTTGTTGGTTATTCTGGATGACTTCTCCCCAATTAAATTGTAATTCCAGATTGGTCCTGGGAGGAGATTGATGTAGCTCCACTTACTCCTCCACCATCTTGGTTCTCCTCTTCTTTCTAATCTCTCTCTCTCTTTTATTATTTTTAAAATATATTTTATTTATTTTGCTGTTACAGTTGTCCCAATTTTCCCCCCTACCCTCCTCTACCCAGTATCCCATTTCCTCTGGCAATGCCCCCTTAGTTCATGTCAATGTGTCATGCATATAAGTTCTTTGGCTTCTCCATTTCCCCTACTCTTCTTAACATCCCCCTATCCATTCTGTAACCTCTAATGTGTACTTTTTTTTCCTTTCACATCCAGAAAATTCACCATTTAAGTACTGCCTTCTATCAGCTTCTCAAATCATATTAATACAAGTTATCCCCTCATTGTTTCAAAATGCCTACATTAATTCATTTGTTTAAAGAATTACTCTTTTACATAACATGAATTGCAATATTACCAAACACATGCAAAAATACATTTACATACATACATATTTTTACACATATTTAAAGTACATACTGGATTTTAAAGAGTTAATACAGAAAATTTTAAATATGCCAATAGGTTATATAATTGTAATAATTATATGTTAAATTATAGTATTTTAGATATATTATAACAAGTTAAGCAATTTTTTTCTTCTTTAATACTTTACTCTGGAATGCTATTTTCATGAAATATATCACAGAAATGGTGTATTGCAGAACTCACTTTTGTGAAAGTTGCCCTAAAGACAGTGCCAAACCCATAGCAAAAAATAAATTTGGTTTTTGAGTCAGATCCTCCCCACTTTAATAATACAACTCAACTTTATCTTAAGCTAACTAATAACTATAACTTATTCTTTTTGGAGTTTTCCATCTTAAATATTAGATTGATTTTCTTTTCTTTTCTTTTCTTTTTTCTTTTTTCTTTTGGCTGTGCATAGGTCTTACTTCTTTCAATACCCTCTGTGTTTCCTTTACATGTGTTTTACAAGTTGAAGCCTTTAGAAATAATGGCACTTGCAGTGCTCAGCTGGTCCCCAGAACAGAAATTATCGTGTCTACTAAGTTGAGATGAAAAAAAAAAAAAAATCCCTAGGACTTAAATAATTTTGTAGAATAGTATTCTAGCTATTTTCTGAACTTGTGGTTGACTTCCTATGTGGTCCTAAACTAAACCCTGAACTATTTAAGAGTCTGTTGAGGTAGAGATTAAGTATGTTCACATTTCAGTAATAAAGTTTACTATAGCATTAATTCCTTCTCCCAAGTATCCCCACTTTGGGGGCCTTCATAACTGGAAGTGTGTATTTCCACAATCTATTTGAAAGGAATCTCATCTAATTTACATTCTAATATGAGAATATATATTGCTTATGTACACGAATCATGTAGTTTAGTAGTTTGCAACTTCCATCTAAGTTGGCCTTCATTCTCAGTATTTTTTCTAACCTAAAGATTGACTGATTTCACAACACACCCATGTCCAGTTGGTTGCTATTTAAAACACAATTGCTAACAAAATCTATATATTACACTCCCACAAATAAGCACATATTTTATAACAGTGAATAAGAAAGATAGCATGTATTCTACGTAATATACATCTACATTTTCTTACTTTTTCTTCTTCCTTAACTGCATTCGGTTTCTCTGAGTTTTGCAAGTAACATGATTTTCCCATATTGTGAAATAATTCCAATCTAAGAAAACTTAACCTGCAGTAATGCAGATACAAATAATATATAAAATTATACCTTATTTAGTAAAACCTATTTATAACAAGGCTGTTTGGAAGCATTTATAAGTTAAAGTTGGTTCTTATCCATTCAGCTACCCTATGTCTTTTGATTGGTGCATTTTAATCCATTTACCTTTAAGGTTATCATTGATAGGTAATTATTCATTATCTACTTTTCCCTTTGTACCTGTGTTCCCATCTGTCTCTCGGTTTCTTCATCTTAAAGTAGACCCTTTAGCATCCCTTACAGTGCTGGTCTGGTGGAGATGTATTCTTTTAGACTGCTTTTGTCTGGGCAACTCCTTATTCCTCCTTCCATTTTAAATGAGAGCCTTGCTGGGCAAAGTATTCTTGGTTGCAGGTCTTTTTTTTTCATTGCTTGAAATATTTTTTGCCATTCCTTTCTAGCTCGTTGTGTTTCTGATGAGAAATCAGCTGATAACCTTATGGGAGCCCCCTTGTATGTATTAGCTGTTTCCCTCTTGCTGCTTTTAGGATTCTCTCCTTGTCTTTGAAGTTTGCCATTTTAATGATAATATGTCTTGGAGTGGGTTTATTTGTGTTCATCTTCATTGGGATCCTCTGTGCTTCCTGCACTTGCGTGACTTTTTCTCTCTCCTCAAGTTAGGGAAGTTTTCTGTCATCACTTTTTCAAACAAGTTTTCTATCCCTTGCTCCTCTTCTTCTCCTTCTGGTATCCCTACAATACGGATGTTATTATGCTTCATGTTGTCCTTCAGCTCTCTTAAAACCTCTTCATTCTTTTTCAGTCATTTTTCATTTTGTTGCACTGCCTGGGAATTTTTTTCTACATTGAACTCCAGCTCGCTGATCTGATCCTCTGCTTTCTCTAACCTGCTTTTGATTCCTTCTGCTGTGCTCTTCAATTCAGAAACTGTATTCTTCATTTTCTCCTGGCTCTTATTGATGATTTCTATGTCCTTTATTATTATTTTTTTAAGATCTTATTTATTATTTCCTGAGAAAGAGTGGTTTGTAGTTTTCTTTGAACTTGCTGAGCTCATTGAGCTTCTCTATTATCACTATTTTGAATTCCATGTCTGATAGTGTGCTTGCCTCTATTTCATTTTGCACTCTTCCTGGGGATTCCTCCTTTCCATTTGCTGAGGGTTTATTTCTTTGTCTCCCTATTTTAGGTGACTCTTGTTTGTTTCTGCTTCTTGGATTGATCGGCTTTGACTTACTATCTTAGTGGTGTGGCCTTCTGGTATAGAGGTGCACTTTTTTTTACTTCCTGGATCTGTGCTTGGTGACGCCAGCTCGTGACCCAGTCTGGGCCTAGTCAGCTAGTTGGAGACTACCAGAGATCCACTGTCTTTGTCTGTCCCCTCTAGTTGTTAATCCAATCAGTCTATGATCAGTGGTCAGTTTTAGGCACCTCTGGGCGGGCAGATGAATTCAGTTCTTAATCCAATCAACCTGTGATTTGAGGTCAGGTTTAGGCACTGCTGGGTAGGGTGAATTAATTCCCATGGGTGGGGCTGTGGCTTCCCGTCAGGCCACCGCCCTTTGGAGAAGAGTGGTCTGCTGGCTATATGGGGGATGGGTCAGCACTGGATTTATGGGCTGCTCCCTCAACTCTCCCCCTAAAGCCACTGACCCAAACTTTCCCCAAGAATTTCTAGTCCACTCTGCCCTTTCTCTGCCGGAGCCCCTGGGAGCCACTGTATTTTCATTGGTGGTCCCTTTAAGAATTAGGTCTCTCTGTCAAGCCAGCTAAACCTGGCAGCTTTTTGCTTTTCACAGCTGAGTGCTGTTTTACTCTCAGCAGTATTGCTGTAGGCTGGGAAGCCCCGCTGGTGAGATGTTTCTCTCTCCCTTCAGCTGCCACCCATGGGAACACTGCCGGCCCACTCGTGTCTCCACACTTCCTACTGGTTTCCTTGTGATGAATCAGCGTCCTCTGTTCTGTCTGTCATAGTAAGGCTTCTATCCAATTGGTGTTCTGTTCATTATTCCAGATGTTTTCTCCTCAGTTAAATTGTAATTCCAGTTTGGTGTTGAGAGGTGATCGGTGTAGCTTCACTTACTCCTCTGACATCTTGGTTCTCTCTCATATCTCTTTAACAGAGGAATTGGGGCTATTTGTTTCTTACAGTAGTAACCAGGTGGTATGAATCTAGGCTGTAAATCCAATGTAAAAATTTTTAAATGATTGTTTAATATTGTTGAGACAAGTAATTATGCTCTCAGCCCTTTTCTTTTATCAGTGTCAAGGAAAATTCCTCCTATATTCTGGGATTGGATTGGGTGAGTTTCCTCATGTGCCCTGGCTTTATTGTAAGGAAAGTACCCCCCAACCCATTGTAATCTTCAATGGGGTGGACCCTAGAGTTTGACTTCTGAGTTTTGTGTCATGTAAGGGCACCAAAGGAGTATTAAATTTGCCTGGTTTGGAAATGCCCCACCAGCAACAATTTCAGTATCCTGCTCTATTCTCTGTGTATACACCTTCCTTATATTTTGCATTTGTTAAGTCCTCATATCTTGTCAGTTGCTTGATTCTCCACAGAAATTTATTTTCTATTTACCCACTAGTTTAGCTTTTATTAAATGCAGAGTCAGTTCCCAAATTATAACACATTTAAAAATGGATCTTTTATAGTATATTATTCACAATACAGATAAAATATTTAGTACCCTTTCTGCCACCTGATAATCGCTTTAGTGTTAATATCATTATAATTGCCTCTCTAAAGGAATTGGTAAGAGAAAAAAATTAGAAACGATAAGAGAATAGGATGGGCAACCTGGAATGTAAAGCTGATGGGAACAAAGGATGGGGAGAATGACAAAACCTGGGAGAAAATAATATAAAAAGAGGTTTTATTAAGGAAGTCTTGATGTATGTTATGCAATATCATTCACCCTTTCCTGCTTTTGCAAAAGATCTTCAGTAAAGATTTGTATTAGTTTTCAATACTTATTTTGGGGGGGGGGGGCATGAGCCGGATTTGTATTTCTTTTTGCTATGATATGATAAATACAGTACTCATACTGGTTTCTAGGTGTTTCAACTCTTATTACATATTTATCTTACAGGAGTAAGTGATTTCACCACAAAGTCTGTTGTGTTTAATAGGCATTGCTGTAGCTTTGTCAATCTGTATGAAACACAGCAGCACTTAAACAAAACAGAGCAACACAAAGACAACTTCAATAAGAGAAATGAATGAAATGCTAGCAAAATGAAACAAAATTTTAATTATAAAAATGTTAAAGAGGTTCTTGTAACAACAAATGTGTAAGAAAGGTAATGTAAAATGATATTTTTAAAACAACATTTTCTAGTTACAAGTTGTAACTGCTTAGTACAGAGCAGGGTTTCTCCACCTCTGCACTATTGACATCTTAAGCCAAATGATTCTTTTTGGGCAGGGGGCCATCTGGTGCATTGTAGGGTGTTCAGTAGCAGACCTACCCTTTATCCACTAATATAATCAAATACATTGTAGCTATTATTCATTTGAACAAACTGTTACCTGTTAGATCAATTAAGAACAAAAATATAAAAGGTTTCATTTTATCTTCTCTTATTCTTTCTCCAATGCTTTTCATTTCTTTAGGTAGATCCAAGTTTCTGATACAGGTATCATTTGCCTTCACTCTAAAAAGCTTGTTTTAACATTTCTTGCAAGATCTGCTAGCAACAAATCCCTCCATTTTTGTTTGTCTGAGAAAGTCTTTACTGCCCTTCCATGTTTTTTTTTTTTTTTTTAATTAAATTTATTTATTTATTATTTTAGAGAGGAGATGGGGAGAAAGGGAGAGAGATAGAGACATTGGTTTATGATTCTTTCATGTCTCTGACCCATCTGGGATCAACCTGAAACCTTAACGTGGTGCACCAGGAGATGCTCTAACCAGCTAAGCTACCCAGCCAGGGTTCCCCCTTCATTTTTGCAAGATATTTTCACACGGCACGGAATTTTAGAATTAGTTGATTTTTGTCAACACTTTATACTTTACTTCACTTTTTTCTTGCTTACATGGTTTCTGAAGAGTAGTCAGATATAATTCTTATCTCAGTTATTGTTCCAAATACTTGTTTCTATTCCTCTCTTTCTTCTCCTTCAGATATTCCCACCACAGATAGGTTACTCCTTTTGTAGTTGTCCCATACTTCTTAAATATTCTGTTCTATGTTTTGGTCTTTTTTTTCTTTTCTTTTCAGTTTTGGAGATTTCTATTGAGATATCCTCAAGCTCAGATATTTTCTCCTCAGCCATGTCCAGTCTACTAATAAACCCATCAAAAGCATTTTTGATTTCTGGTGCATTTTTCTAAATCTCTAGCATTTCTTTTTGGTTCTTTCTAAGGTTATCCATCTCTCTGCTTACATTGCTCATCTGTCTTGCATGGTTTTTACTTTATCCATTAGAGCTTTTAGCATATAACTTATTTTACATTTCCTGTCTGATAATTTCAACATCTCTGCCCTTTCTGAATCAAGTTTTGATGTTTTCTCTGTCTCTTCAAACTGTGTTTTTTACCTTTTAACATGTTCTTCAAATTTTTTCTGTCTTGTCAGACACACTGTAGTGGGTAAAAGGAACTGCCAGGCACTGATTCCCAGGGAACTTTTTGTTTACATTTCTGCTTCCTCAGCTGTGGTTTTATTCACCTGCCTCAACTTTCTTTAATTATGGAGGCAGTGATTTGCCCTGTGATCTCAGTATTCTTTTAGATCTATGAAAAGTTGTTGACTTTTTACTTTGCTCAGGTTTTACTTGCTTTTAAGACCTACTGTGTATTTTTAAATGGGTGCTTGTGTAAAAAACAAAAACAACATTAAAAAAACAAAACTGTGATCCACTTTAAAATGGAGTTGAACTGCCGTGCTTAGAATTAATACCACTATCTTAGTGTATCTGCACTAATAGAAATGCCTTCCATCCATTAATATAATTGTTTCCTTTTCTTTTCTCATAAATACCCCTTGCAGTTGTCTCCTAATCGGAACTCTATTTGGATTTCTTCCTGAATCAGGCTTCCCAAAGAGCTATTCATTTTCTGACCTCAAGTAAATGTTTGTTACCTCTTACTTTGGCTTTTTTTTTTTTTTATTTATGTTATCCCATAGTATGGAAGATTTTGATGCTTCAAATAAGACTAAACTAAATATATCTGATTGTTTCCTTAGATTAGATTCTTATGAGTCGAATTGCAGTTCAAACTAAAGCGAAAGTGTTGAAAGCTGGTGCTGCTCACTAATCTCACCCTCACCCACTGAATTTCTCTCCATAGCTCGGCTACAGGATTCATTCTTAAGCAGAGCCAAGTCCTCATCGGACCAACCGCATTCTGCGGCCTTTCTGGTCCCCAGCCAGTTGCTCAATAGATCGTCTTCTGTCAGAGCTGGTGAGTCATCCACAGGCAGGGGGCACTGTTGGTCTGGTAAAGGCCCCAAAGCGTTAGAAGCCCCCTCCTTCCGCCTATGCTCGGTTCCCTTGTAGCCTCCTGCGCCCCTAGGTTTGGGGAAGTGTTTCTAGGAGACAGCGGCCGACCAGTGCGCTTGCGCAGTCAATCCGCCGGGGGCGGGCTGAGTGTTGGCTGCGCTAACCCGCCGAGCCTGTTCCTGTTGGGTCTGGGTCGCCACCACCCAGGTTGTGTCGCTGCATGAGACACTGGTGAGGTGCTGGGCGGCAGACTCTCCTCGGGATGGAGCACATCCGTACGACCAAGGTAGTTGGGCTCGGGCGATGCGTTTTGTTTGCGGCCGCCCGGCTCTGGCCAGGCGGAGGCTGGAGACGGCAGAGCTCTGTTGGCCGGACAAGGCTGAGGACCGGTCGGGCGGGGCCTGGCGCTGGGCGGAGGGTCCCCCCCCCGCCGGCAGATGTTGGAGGGCAGGGGCAGTGTGGGTGTGGGCCACGGGGTGTGTGTGTGTGTGTGTGTGTGTGTGTGTGTGTGGTGTGTGTGGTTAGGCTTCCTGTAGCCATGGGTGCAGTCTTACTTGCCAGCCCCAGGCATTGGGTGCGGTGTTCCGTGGCCGCCTTCTCAGCTTTTTCTTAGCCAGGATTGGGGCTGTTTTAGCTGCAGGGCCCGTCAGCCTTTCTCTGCCTCAGACCGGAAAGTCAGTGGGTCTGCAAATGAACATTTAGATGTTGTATATACTTTTCCTTATTTTTGCTCCGCGTCACCCAGATTCTTGATGCAAGTTTTGGAGAAACTGAGGTCAGCACTTGGCTCCACCTCACTGTTTTCTCCGTCTCCAGTCATTTAGATTTGGTGTTTCTGTCTCTGTACTAAAACTTGTCTTTAAAAAATAATGTTTTAGTTATTATTTTCAGAGAGAGAGGAAGGAAGGGAGGAAGAAAAGGAGAGAAACATCAATGTATAATTGCCTTTCACCTGCCTCCAGCTATGGACCTGACTTGCAACCTGGTTATGTGCCCTGATGATGAGTATTTTTTTTAAAGATTTGATTTATTATTTTTCAGAGAGAGGGGAAGGGAGAGAGGCAGAGAGGAAGAGAAACACCAATATATGGTTGGTTGCCTTTCACTTGCCTCCAGCTAAGGACTTGGCTGGAGACCTGACTTGCAACCTGGTTATGTGCCCTGGCTGGGGAATTGAACCAGCGACCTTTGGATTCTCAGGCCAATGCCTTATCCTCTGTGCCACCAGCCAGGGCTTCAAACTTATCTTTAGAGTCAGCTCAACAGAAGTATGGATAAGGTAAACATATTAGCCTGTATTTTAAAGTGTTTGATGAAATTGTCATTCAACTAAGCTTATTAAATCCCATGCTTAATTTTTGTGCATTGAAGGCATGTATTTTGTCTTTCACAAATACTTTTGCTTGTGATTCTGTTATAAATATTAAAACTGAAGGAAATAACATCAGGATATTACCTAATTATTTTACCAACAACACTTAAGTTAGATTTCAACTTTGGGAGGGAGAAAATAGAGAGACCAGAAGATCTGAGTAACAGGACTTTGAGGATCCCGGGCAAGAGGAGGACTCACTGTGAACCTTGACCCCTCGCATTTTGCTGAAACCAGTTAATTGCTGTTCATCCTAGAATCATGTGTAGCAGACATTCCACATCTTCATTTGTTCCATGGAAAACTAGAGCTGTCATTATCATGAAAATGTTTCACCAATCCTTTTAAAGTGTGCATGGATTTTTATTAGAGCTTTCTTTTAACACTACACATAGTATATCTAACACAATTGAATAGCTAAGTACTAATGCCTTTAAAATGTCCTTTTTTTAAAGAGTAAAGTAACTTTAGAATTCAAGTGGCTGGCACTTGACATTCAAAAGTAGAACTGGTGTGTAAGTAAATAACCTAACTAGTAGATGTAGGTTTGGAAAGAAGGACTAGAGTACGCTTAGATCAGGTTCTCTTGTCCTGGTTTCAAGGTTCCAGATGTGTGTTACATAGTAGTTGTGTGCTCTTGACTTCCATACCAGACTGAACGTCATCCTTGCATTTTTCATGACACTTGTTTCGGCACACATTAACAAAACAGTAAAAGTGAGCCAAGTTTAATCAATAGAACCAGCCCTATTCCTAGGTGATTGGTAAGAGTGAACAAAAAGTTGGAAAATCTAAGACCCGTTGGCTTATTTTAAGGTTTTCTACTTTACATTTATGATTATGATGAATGCATATCTTTGTTTTTATTTGTATAATTATAGCTCTTCTTATTGCCTTAAGTTTATTGCTGGAAGTTAAAGAAGAGCATTAGGCCTACTGTTCTTCTTTAACTACCAGTTGATGGGCTTTTCTAATTAATTTTCTGATTTAATCTTACCTTTTCATAGTGGGTACATGCTGGTGTTTTAGTGAAGGTCCTTTTATGACTCTTGAGTACTAAAGGATTTCTAATACTATGTTAAAATTCTCAAGTGTGCTTCTTTATTACTTGGGGTTATTTTTCTAGTATTGGAGCACTACTGCCTTGGAATAATCTTAAGTGACTCTATGTAGAATACAATTAAATAGATATTTGCTAGGTACTTGTTATGTGCCAGGTACTGTGCAGACACTAGGTGTACAACTGAGCACAATAGACAGGGATCTCATAAGACATTCTGGTAATTGTTTGGTTGAGTATGACAGTTTCTTAAATTATAACTTATAAGAATACCTTTGTAATTTATAAGTTAATAAAGATTGATTTGAATATAGCCAACTTTTTGTTTCTACTATGCATGGCCTTCACCTGGACATAGTTAATTTGCTGCAGAAATAATTGTAAGTATTTCAACTACAAATGAATTGCTTTAAATTTATTTAGCTGTTTTGAACTCTGTAGTTTAGTCACTGTGACCAAAAATTGACTGTGAGCCCTGGCTGGTGTAGCTCAGTGGGTTAGCACCAACCTGAGAACAAAAGGGTCGTGGGTTTGATTCCCAGTCAGGGCACATTCCTGAGCAGTCTGGGTCTTTAGTTGGGGGGCATGGGAGAGGCAACCACACATTGATGTTTCTTTCTTTCTCCCTTCCCTCTCTCTAAAAATAGATAAAATCTTAAAAAAAAAAAAAAATTAGCTGTGAATTAGTACTGTGTAACTAGTGATTCTTTCTGTGTTGTTTTCAGACATCTGTACATTGACCCTTGACTAATGCTGCAGTTGGGGTGCTGACCCCCTTACAGTTGAAATTCTGTGTATAAGTTTTGATTCCCCACAAACTTAGTTATTCTTGGTATCCATGGGGAATTGATTCTGGCCCCTCCCCTCCCCAGGGATACCAAAATCTGTGGATATAAAATGGCATAGATCAGTGCATACATTTGGCCCTAAGCATCTGTGGACTATCAGCCATAGAGTGAAAACAATACAGGAGTTTATTGAAAAACAAAATCCATGTATAAATGGACCCTCACAGTTCAAATCTATGTTGTTCAAGAGTCAACTGTATTTGAGAAGTAGTAATTATATGCCAATATAGCCAATTATACACTGTCATTTCATAATATTTACAACTTCACAGATGTGGTAGTTGACACAAAATTATCACTAAGCTCTTAACACCACCAGTTGGGTACATTATTTCTATTTACAAATGAGGAAATAGGCTTAGAGAATGGAAATAACCTGCCCAGTTAGCTCATGGAGCATAGAGTCAAGATTTAGAACAAGGCTTGCCTAACTCCAAGACTGTGTGATATCATTGCCTTTCTAGTTTTAATCTAATTGTAAAATGCAATAATATTAATTCAGAAGTAAATCCTAAGAATAATTCTAAGAGCTTTATCTTCCTCAAACCTCTTCTTGACATAAGTGAATAATATTGAGGTGGTATTGTTTGTTTTATTGTTTATGGTTATTTTGTTTTATTTTGTTTCTGCTTACCAGAGATTTGAGATAAAGTATTTTAGCTTAATACTAATTAAATGGCTTTATTGTTCTAGGATTCGATAATAGATATGCCATCCTGTTTTGGGGTCACATTTGGTTTATTAACTGTATAGCATCAGTAAAGATGTCAAGTCTGAATTTGAAGTTCTGAAAGGGCATTTCAAGTTATACTTATGAACAGTGTTCACTTTGAGGGCTAATTATGCCATAATAAGATAATTGCCAAGAAACAATAGAAAATACACAAAGACAGTTTTTCTTTATGTTGTCTTTCTTCTTTCCCTGCCAGGCTCCAGTCCTTTGGCAGACACAATGTGTTGATGTCGAAATTTGTGCTGTTTGTGAATGGAATTTTACAGAATGAAATAGAAAAATGTTTTCCTAACCTCTATATAAGTATAAAAAACTGCTTCCTAGAGTTTGTTAAAGAATAGAATATTGCATGAAAATCATACCCCATTAGGGGTCAAATTGAGTCATTCCAAAAGTAATGCTCAACTTGTCTTAGCTTGCTGTCACTTTATATCATTAGAATGTGAGATCGCACATGTGTGTACACAAATGTGTCTTACCTGTTACAATGAATGAAAAGAATGGATGAAGAATAAGGAGAAAATGATATTGTTTTAATTGTCTTTGAAATATGAGCCAGTAGGTTTTGAGGAACACCTGACTGCTTTCCCACAAAATAGTTAAGTGTCATTTTGACTTTTACTAATATTATCCCAGTGTACAGGTGAGAAAACTGAAAATTGCAGGGATTATATGAAATAACTAAGGAAGCGGTGGAGCTGGAAACTTGAATCCAGGTCTTTATGATGCTAGCTGTGTTCTCTTAAAACATTACACGCCCTCCTGCCTCACAATTACCTAATCAAGAGATTTGAGTAGTAATGTAGGTCAGTGTGACTAGGAATGGAAAGGAGAGGGGGTGGGTGAGAGGAACTCAAGTGGTAAAATGTCTAGTAGGTAGCCGATTATGAGGGTCTATAGATTTGGGAGTTGTCAATGTTTAGGTAATCATTGAAATTTCCTAGCGTGGATTGAGTTTATATAAGAAGAATGTGTAGGGGCTCTGAAGAGAAGAGTGAAGGTTAGAGGCCTGGGAATACTTAAAAAGGGGCAAACAGATTAAGAAGAGTTAGAGAAAAGAGTATTCAGGATAAAATGGAAAGTGGTGAATCACAGATGGGAAGGGGAGAGTCTTCCCTATCTAATTTCCTTTTTTCCTTTCTCTTCCTCTGCATTCTCCTTATTTTCTCCCCCCTGTTCTGTTCCCTACTCTTTTCCCTCCTTTTCCATGGGGCAGGCACTATTCTAGATACTGGAGAAATGGGAGTGGTTAAATCAGACAAAAATCCCTGCCCTTAAAAAACTTGTTTTCTAGTTGGGGAAGATATAACAAATAAAATTAATCAGTCAAATATATAATATGGTAGATGGTGGTAAATGCTGTGGAAAGTGCCAGGGTGTGGTAGGGGAGGAGAGTTGGAAATATGGTAGTTAGGGAAGTCTTCACAGATACAGTGATAGTGAGTACAGACCTGCAAGAGGTGAAGGAGTGAGCCGTCTTTACATGGGTGGGAGAGACGGCAGGAAGAGTCCCAACAGAGGCAAGAGCAAGAGCAAAAACCTGATGCCAGGCATTCTTGGTTGATAAGAACTAGCAAGAAGACCAGTGTGTCTACAGCAGAATGAGTGAAGGAGTGAGTACAGTAGATTAAAGTTGGGGACAGGGATAAATTACTATAGAGCCTTGAAAGCTGATGTGAAATCTTTCATTTTACTGTGTGAGACAGGAAGCCATTTCTAGCACTGCAGGAAAGCAGAGCAGAGTAGTTCAGTCAAGTGCCCCTGGATTTATGATCTGTTTCATTTGGCAGTTTATTCAGCCAGATGCTGTTCCTATCTGGGGATATATGAACAAAAAATTAAATAAAATTTTAAAATCTGCCCTTTTGATGCTTACCTTCCACTTCAGAAAGGCAACTTGATGATCTTTCTTTTCAATAGGTTAATGATTGGCAAGACATCAGTGTATGAGTGTGTAAAAATGAGTCTCAAATGGGTGCCTGGCTAGAGAATCTTTTGACAGTGTCCTTTCTGCTTCAAAAGCCATGGTCATGTGGTTGCCAATTAAGTACAACTATTGGTCACAGAATTGTGAGGGATGTCATTGGTCCCTTCTTGTTCCAGAGGCCACTTTTCCCTCTTGTGGGTAGATGATGTGTCTGACTTTTCTGCATGTGATTCTGGGTGATTTCCTATGCTTTTTAGTTTCTGCTTTGTAACCAGCTGAAATTTGACCTTCCTGTAGACACCATTAGCATGCTTTGTAGTACAGGCCCCTAGTTGGCAACAATTCAACTAAATGGCCCTTAAAGTAATGTGTTGGCATTTCCCATCCTTACCATAATGACGACGCCCTCCAATTCTTTTCTTCTGCTAGTTTTCTTCTTTGTTTATTCCTTCCCCCCCCCCCTTGATAACCCTTTCCCTATTCCCCATTTCCTTTTTGCCTTGGCAATACTTATAATTAAAGGATCCCAACTCTGCCCCTGCAGTGCCTCAGTGCTAATGACCTGAAAGACTTGTTGATGCTTCCTAAATACCTAACTTAACAAATTTCCAAGAAAACACTCAAAAAAGTCTGTAGCAAATCTGTAAAGTACTTTCAGGTCCTCAGTAAAAAAGGGAAATTATGAAGCAGCAGTTGGTGTTTAGAAATAGGCTAAGTCTTCCATTTGAAATTTGTATGCTGATTTTAGCAAAGAAAAAATTTTTATTTAAAAAAAAATTTATCTTAGGATTTGCAGCAAGGAACCAATTAGTATATTTTCTCATAAAATCTCTAGAAATTTAGTGTATTAGCTAAATTTTTTGGGATAATTTCAGACTAATTTTATTATCTGCCACATCTATATAGAGATTGCCATATTGGAGTGGTCATGTAATGACTTTCTGTGGTATTTTCTTGATTTGAGTAGTATTTTGCATTTACAAAGTTGATGAACAATCCTTACCTTATGGCCAGGATGGACAGTTTTTCTCCAAAAACAAATATGTTAACTTTACATTTAAATTTTAATTTATTCGAATAAGTGCTGTTATAAGTGAAGTACTTTCTCTGACATTAAATTTCTTTGAGGGTGGAGAGTACTACTAGTCTTTTAAATGGTAGTTATTGATTGTTTTGGAAATTGTAATTTCAAAATGGGGGAATTTTTTCCTTCAATTTTAATAAGGGAAAAGACTAAGGGTGGGGCAAAAGTAGGTTTATGGTAGTGAGTACATAAAATACAGTTTATTCTTGTATCATTATTTATTAATCATTGTAGTAGTATTTTCCATGGGAACAACTATAAACCTGGTTTTGCCCCACCCTGTGTATGTGGGGAGGAAGTGTAGAATTAATGAGATAATGGTTAGCTATTTGGTTTTGAAAACATACACAACTGAAAGAACTACAACCTATTGCTATAACTGTGGATTAATATTTTTAACTTGGTAATGGTTATTTTACTTTTTTCCCCCAAAAGAATGGTTAGTAGTAAGTGCTATTTTTTCAAGACAGTAGTTTCCTGGATATCCCTGGCCAACTTTAATCACTCTTCAGTAGCAGTCTTGCAAGCATGCTTGCTTGTGTTTACATTAATAAAGATGTACTATGTACCTCTCTGGCTCAGCTACTAAAGGATGAAAAAGAAGCATATGACATGACCTATGCCAGTGAATTCAGAGCCATGGAGAAATACAAAGCTAAGGCATTAATATTTTCTAAGGATTCCTATTAGGAGATAGGCCATCAGTGAGCCTTGAAGAATGCTTAGTACTTAATAGAGCAGAGGGGACTATTGTATAAGGGAAGAACAGTATGAATAAGAGCACAGAGCTGGATACAAAATTTTGTCCTGGGTGAAGTGGCGAGGAGAACAAATTGGAGTTTACAATCATTTAACTGTTTACTGATTTAATTTTTCTGGTAGTTTACTTCCGTGACTCTAAATGATAACCTTATTTATTAATATTTAACCCACCAACCCTTGAATAAAATATATTGACTCTTAGATACAAAAAATATTTTTGCTTATTTACACCAGTCCTTCCTGTTCCCCTTAATACATGTGTTAATACTTTTTTACAGGGTTCTTCTCTCTTGTTTATATTTGTCACTGTAAATAGTACCTATGTTGTTTGTGGCTTATATATTTCTCAAGATACATGAAATTTAACATTCAACATTAAATAAACTCATAAACTCTTGTTTTTGAACAGAAGGAAGAAGAAATTTGAAAACAGTGCATTTAAATCCCAGGATAACAGAAAAGGAATTTATATTACTTTTGAAGTGAGAAGTAACATCTTTTTCTTTTTTAGGTTGAGCAAGTGAAATTACTTGACCGATTCAGTACCAGCAACAAGTCATTAACAGGAACACTGTATCTTACGGCCACACATCTATTATTTATAGACTTTCATCAGAAAGAAACCTGGGTAAGGAGGACTTCTACTGTACTGTTTACCATAATTATAATAATGGTCCTAGTCTATTGCTGTGTTTTATTTTGAATGTGTACTTTTTTTTTTTTTTTTTAAGATTTTATTTATTTTTAGAGAAAGGGAAAGGGAGGGAAAAGGGTAGAGAAACATTAATGTGTGGTTGTCTTTCACATCAACTGGTGACCTAGCCTGCAAGCCAGGCATGGGAATTCTGACTGGGAATTCAACCTGTGACCCTTTGGCTCTTAGCCTGGCACTCAATACACTAAGCCATACCAGCCAGGGCTGATGCCTGGGTTGTAGGTCGGGTACAAAAATTTTAAATCATTGGTTACCTATCTCAACCAAAAATTTTTTAGTCACCTATATCACTTTTACCCTCCCTCTTAATAAAACTGATATAATATAAATTTGGAATTTTTTGGTAGGATACCAAACAGAAAGATTCTTTTTATCTACATAAAAAATGATAAATGACCTACATGCTCCTTTTAATTTTTAAAAATCTAAATAATATAGGTACATATTGACAGCCCAAATGTCACATTCCATAGTATTTTTATACCAGATTGCCATTAGGGTGTTTGTTTATTTATTGATAGTGCAAACAACCAGGTAATAGATATTTTGTGTATATATTTTCATGTATACACTGTGCCAGAGTTTGTCTGGGATATTTGGGAGTAAAATTACTTAGGTAAGTGCAAATGTTACCTCTCCAAAATTATTGTTGCAGCATATTCTCACAGTGTGACACATTGTTTACTATTTTCAGCAACACTGACATTGTCAACTTTAAGCTTTTTGCCTATCTGGTGGATGTGTAATTGTGATTTAAATTTGCTGATGATAAGCAAGTTACCCTTTTGTGTCGATGGAAATTGGGCTCTTCCACAGGATCTCAAGAAAAGCATTCCAAGGACTCATACTTGGGTGATGGTAGTGTTGTTTGAACTAGAAGCTGCCCCCTGGGTTTCTAATTTTTCGTGTCTGTCCATCCTGCTATTAAAAAAACTCCTGCCTTGTCCTCAGCATGGCCAAAGCAAAAGCCAGTGTTGACTTTCTGCTTCATGTTAAAGTACAGTTTGCTCCACCGTCCGCTAGCTTAGCGTGTGTTTCCAGCTGCAGTCCACTATTGTGCTGCCATGTTCAGGCTCCTTTCTGGAGCCTGTGTGTGGAGCCCTCATGGCCATGGGCCATGTGGTTGCTAAGGTCGCATGGCTACGGAGAGAGGACACATAAGTACCTGGGGTGGATACAGTTCCCGAGCCACAGAGAGAGAGAGGAAGAGAGAGGGAGCACAAGTGAGAGTGCTTAGACCTTTTGGAGCCCACACCTTCTGCTCCAGGTCAGTTGCAGTAGCAGCTAGACCCACATGGTCGCATGCTGCTGGGCAAGAAAGCGCACAAATAGATGGCGCTAGTCCTTCCTCACTGGGTGGCGGGGAGAGAAGGGGTAAGAGGACTTCTTTGTTCCTTTGGGATGATATTAGTTTGTGCTTGGGATGGTCCAGGTGCCTTTTCAAAATGACCAACTTCCCACGTTTTCATGGACTTTGGATGGGCCCACACCCCCTAGTTAGAGTAACAGGCTGCTGTGGTCCAGAATCCCCTTTCCCTGCAACACTCTGGTACCAGTTGGGGAAGGGAGGGGCACTAATCCCTTTGCACAGTCCACAGGGCACAATGCTATGGTCCCCTGGAGTGTGAAAAGCTGTAGCTTCCTGGTGAAGCAAACAGGCTCCTGCTTCCCATTTTATTAAGCTCATTGTCTTAAGTCCCTTTGCTTCCCTTTCCTTTATCAATATCTAGTTAAAAATACTGACAGTAACAATTTCAAATATTTTGGCTTTAGATTTTCTTTTCTTTTTCTGTTGAGTTGTTTGTCCTGTTACTGATTTTGGAAGAATTTCAGTTTTTGATGTTTTATCCGATATAAGTGTTGTTGATAACTTTAGTCAGTGTGTGTGACATGTCTTTAAACTTAAAATTTTAGTGTAATTTTCATTTTTTTCTTTTGTGGTATATGCTGTTCGGCGACTTAAGGAATCCTTCCCTACATCAATGTCATAGAAATTCTACATTTCCTTTTTAAAAGCTTACATTTTGTATCTTTTCTTTCTTTCTTTCTTTTTAAAAAATTTTATTATTTTTAGAGAGAGGGGAAAGGAGAGAGGGAGAGAGACATCAATGTATGGTTGCCTTTCACTTGCCTCCAGCTCCAGACCTGGCTGGAGACCTGGCTTGCACCCTGGTTACGTACCCTGGCTGGGAATCAAACCAGCGACCTTTGGGTTCGCAGGCTGACGCCTTATTCACTGTGCCACCAGCCAAGGTGTATCTTAAGTATAAGTTGTTAATATATCTGGAAAATATTTTGGTAGATGGTATAACATAGGGTTCATTTTGTATTTTATCTTATGCATAACTGGCACCATTTATTGATTGTTCTGTTTCATTAATGTGTACTATCAAATCTGTCTTAAGTGAGGATCTGCTTTTGAGCTCTTTCGTTCTTTTGGTATATTGATTATACAGTACCAATAGCACACTGCTTTATTGACTATAGTTTTATTTTGTTTTGTTTTACCCTCAGCCAAGGTCATGCTTAAGAGAGTGGGAAGGGAGAGGGAGAGAGAGGGAAAGAAACATCAATGTGAGGGAGAAACATGGATAGGTTGCTTCTCACGCGCGCCCTGAATGGGGACTGAGCCCTAGATATGTACCCTGACCACTTATCAAACCCACAACCTTTTGGTTTGGGGATGACACTCCAACCAACTGAGCGACACCAACCAGGGCTATTGAGTAGCTCTTTTTTTTTTAAATTTTTTTCCATTTTTTATTTTATTTTATTATTTCCAGAGAGACGGGAAGGAAGAGAGGCAGAGAGGGAGAGAGACATCAATGTATGGTTGCCTTTTACCTGCCTCCAGCCACAAGAGCAGGCTGGAGACCTGGCTTGCAACCTGGTTATGTGTCCTGACTGGGGAATCGAACCAGCGACCTTTGGGTTCGCAGGCCGGCGCCTTATGCACTGTGCTACCAGCCAGGACTTGACTAGCTTTTTAATGTCTTGATACTTTTCTTTGATTATATACTTTAATTTCTCCAGGAAGGCTATCTCATTGGTAAGTGATGCAATAAATAAGTTAAGATACTGACCTGACACGTTGATCTCAGAGAAGTTGTATTCCCTAGAGGCGCTGGATCTCTTCCCCAGCCAGTGTTTGCCCAGGGGTTTCACCTAGCAGGGCCTTATGAAATCATTAGTCTGTTCTCATCCACTCTGTCTGCTCTTTCTTTGTCTGCCCACCTTAATATCATCTCTGTATGTTGTCTACCTCCTAGACTACAAATAAAAGTTTCAGAGGTTGGAGGTGTAGTTTTGGGGTCAGCTGCAAGATATCTGTGGTGTTCTTATCTCTCCTATTCTTATCTTTAAATGCCTCCTTACAGTATATTCCTATACACCTCTCCTGAATGAATTCAGTATACTGGATTCATAGAAATGAACATTTTAGAGCTAGAAGGGGCCTTTAGTATACTGGATTCATAGAAATGAACATTTTAGAGCTAGAAGGGGCCTTTTTTTTTTTTTTTCTTTAACAGATTATTTTTTCAAGACCACATAACTAACTGGTTAGTGGCAAAGCCAGGTCTCTTCATCATTCTTTTCCTACAAATAATTTTGGATCTTAATTGGAATCATAGTGATAATTATTACAGTGGATTATTGTCCCTTATCCTCTAAATGATACTGTTAATTAGAACATTTTGAGTAACTTGGCATAGGGCTGCCAATACAAATGCTAATAGTGTTAAATCTCAGACATAAGTTGAGTTACATATGTGTAGTATGTGTTAATTATCTGTTATATATACTTTTAATTACTATAGGACTTCTGTTCTCATTTGTCTTTTTCAAGCTTTCCTTATTTTATGCATTTAACCTGGCATGTGAACTTTAGAATTAATATATAATTAAAAAGTTATAGCCCTGGCTGGTGGCTCAGTGGATAGGCACTGGCCTGTGAACCCAAAGATTGCTGGTTTGATTCCCAGTCAGGGCACATAACCAGGTTGCAAGCCAGTTCTCCAGCCAGGTCCATAGTTGGAGGCAGGTGAAAGGCATCTGCTGCCTTTCTCTCTAAAAACAAAGAATGAAATCTTTTAAAAAAATTATATTTGCATATAAAATTATAACTGTGTATAATAAAAAGTCATCCATTTCTCACTTTGCCCACACACAAACACAAAAAAAGCCCTGCCCAGCCAGTGTGGCATAGTTGGTTGGACCACTGTCCCATAGACCCAAGGGCCTTGGGTTTGATCCCCAGTTGGGATTGGGGGTGTATGAGAAGGCAACCAACTGATGGGTTTCTCTCTCACAGTGATGTTTCTTTCTGTCTCTCCCTTCCTCTCTAAAAGCAATGGAAAATAAAAATGTCCTCAGGTGAAGATAAAACAAAAACAGAAAAACAGGTTGGAATTTTTTTTTTTACTGGAATTTATGTTAAAATTTTAGACTAATTTAGGATGACTTGATTCTTGCCATGTTTGAGTTTTATCAAATATGATAAAACATGATTGTAAGACCTTTTATTTTTCAGAGAAGTTTTCTATAAATTAGTAGGAAGCTTATTGAAAAATAAAACTTTTAGTAGAATATACTAGGTAACAGGTGTGCATGATAATGACATGTTTCAAATGCCACCAAGTACTGAGTTTATAGTAGGATTTTCTGTTCATTCAATAAGCATTTGTGATGGAGAGTGTATCAACTATGATATTTATATTTCCGGCTTGGTCGAATTTAAGTTGGGATTTGTAATATATATCACTTGAATTTTTTTTTTAATTGGAAGAGGATCATCATTACAATGTTAGGTGTTGGAGATATGACACTCAGCTTAGCTATAGTTTTGCTTCTTATGAAGTTCCTAAAATCTAGCTAGAGAAGTAGATGTTCACTGCACAACAAATTACGTATGTACTAAGTGCCATGAAAGGAAAAATGAACGTTGATATTTGACAAGAAAATGGAAGAGGCCTGACTTACTTGAGAAGGGCCATGGGTATTGTGAGGCTACACATACTTCTCAGTGATGAGTTTTAAGTGAAGGCCAGAAATAATACTGGAAGTTTCTAGATGAAGAGGTAGAGTTATAATATCCCAGTCAATAGGCCCAACTCAAAGTGTATAAAGGAGCTTGGCTCACTTGAGGAACCAAAAAAAGGCCATTGTCTCTAGAAGTTAGTGATGTTTGGTCAGAGACTTGAAGTGAGGCTAGAGAAGTGGGAAAGTCCATGGTCATAGCTTCCTGAATGCTCTCGCTCTCATCTGATCTCAGAAGCTAAGTAGGGTCGGACCTGGTTAGTACTTGAATAGGAAAAGTTGGAAATAATGACTAGGTAGCTTTGTCTTTTCTTTTCTTTTCTTTTTCTTTCTTTCTTTCTTTTTTTTTTTTGAGTAGGTTTTAAATGGTAACTCGTGTGCCTTGTAGAAAAGGAATTGGGGTTAGCTATGGAGTACATTTGGAGAGAGCATTTAGGAGGATAGTTATCCTCCTAACTAGCTGAGAAACAGTGGCAACTTTGCAGCTAGGGGAGGGACAGTGAAGATGGAGGGAAGACAACAGGTTACAGAAATATTTAGAGGATGTAATTCTTGGGATTTAATGATGTATGACTGGAGTTAATAGGGCACATTTCTGGCTCAAGTATTGTCATTTAAAAATTTTAAGTCTGAATATATGGTGTATGCCATTTGAGACTATTTGAAGAGGACATTTCTAACTTTATGAACTGGAAGAGAATAGAATAGTGCTTTTAATGATGATCACATGTTTTTTCATGGTGTAGATACTGCACCACCATATTGCCTCAGTGGAGAAACTGGCTTTGACAACATCTGGATGCCCACTTGTGATTCAATGCAAGAACTTCAGAATTGTGCATTTCATTGTTCCCAGAGAAAGAGATTGCCATGATATTTACAACTCTTTGCTGCAACTGTCAAAACAAGGTACTGTTGGATACCAGTGCTTACTCAATTTTGAGATGTGTTATCTGAGATACTTTATTTAATATCTCATTATTTTGTACTTTAAGTTACTCATAAGTCGAGTACTTGTGCACTGTAGTCTAAAAAATTTGGCCTACAAGTCATTATAAAGTTCTGATCTGCATTTTAAAATAATGGTTTTTAAAGAGGAGGTAATAGGACAAAATGAAGCACTTGTAATGCAGACTTAAGCTATAGATTTATACTAATGTTTTAGAAGTCGTTTTTTTTTTTAAAGAACCTCACAGCCAAGGGGAATGACTTGGAAATTGATTATTACACAAAAAGTTAAGAACGGTCAGGTTCCTCTAATGGAAGTGGGACTGATATATCTTATTGACCAGAGTAGAGCATAAAGGAAGTAGAGGGGAAAGGAGGGAGAATCCTACTTTAGTAAAGATAGGAGGAGAGGGATATAGGCCCTCCAGAAGAATCTTGTCACTTCTATGCCTTAAGGCTTCCGTCCTCCAACCTAACTTGAATTAAATACAAAGCTCTAGGGAGACAAAGCACATTAGTTACTAGACATTCCTTTTTCTGGTTTGAAAGCCTGTAACATTTATCCCATTGTCCCAGTTAAGTCGAATATTATGGTCAAGATGGTTCTGTGACTTGGGGAGTTTATCACTGTCAGAGGGAATTGCTCTCTGTGCCTCTCTGCAACTACTGCCATTTTGGTCAAAACCATGCTATACGAATGTATAGGCAGTTTCATGTTCTATGTGGCACCTCTTAATTTTTCATTATACCATCAGTCTGTTCTACATCTCATTTGGGAAAAGTGGTGGGTAGGCAGCGTCTATTTGTGTCTTTAAAATTTTACTTTAAAAAAAGGAAACTATTACAGTACTGTATAAGTCAAACTGTATTATTCACTAGTTTTTACTGAAGATGTAAACTGAATCTCAAATCATTATATTTATGCCTTTAGGTATAGTCATTTGCATCTAAGAACTGAGAAAATTTAAACTTCAAATATGTTCAGATATTAGCCATCTCTTTGTAGAGTTTACAGAAAAAATGGAGTAGAATGAAAATTACTTGTATTTCTCATATATTAAGTCTTATAAGATGCATTTTAACATTTATGCGTTTTGTATACTATAGCAAAATATGAAGATCTGTACGCGTTCTCTTACAATCCCAAACAAAATGACTCAGAACGGCTGAGAGGTTGGCAGCTTATTGACCTTGCTGAGGAGTATAAGAGGATGGGTGTGCCAAATTCAAATTGGCAGTTGTCTGATGCCAACCGCGAATACAAGGTAACTTAGCAACTTTCTGAGGAAATTCAGAACATGTTAGTACCAGAGAGTCAGAAATTGCCAACTGTAGCAGCTTGCCTCTGTATTGCTATGTATATTCTTGCATTAGTAAGTTTCAAAGTTTTATAAAAGTGATTTTTAACCACATGGTTTTTGCTACATGGTATGGTTATGTTTTATTTGATTTTTACAGATTTGTGAAACGTATCCAAGAGAACTTTATGTTCCCCGAATAGCAAGCAAACCAATAATTGTTGGTAGTTCCAAGTTCCGGAGCAAGGGAAGATTTCCAGTTCTTTCTTACTATCATCAAAATAAGGAGGTAGGCAGCCTTCCTTTTGACTTTACCAATGTAGTGTTACCCCTTTTCAGGTTTAAATATCAGAGAGAACAGTTACTTTTATGTTAAAATGTCATTATTATAATGCTGCTAATAGAGAAGTGCTGGCTTTTCACTTAATGACATTTTTGATATTTTAAAACAAAATTACTCCTGAAATATAGAAACTTTCCTACTTGCCTTCCTCCTTCATTCCTTCCAATAGTGACTTTAAAATAATGGGATTAGATAGGTTCTCTTCCTTGCCTGTGGTTGTCTTTTGCTCCTGCTTGCATTGGGGGAAGGTAGATAGTTTTAACAAGCCAACTATTGAGAAAAGGCAGAGAACCTATGGTATTTTAGGCTCCTATTTTAATAGTAAGTTCTTCAGATTGGAAGGACTTTGCAATATGAAGAGGCAAAGGAGGCATCTTTAAACTGAGATGCTGTGGTAGGGATTGCCCGTTACTATAAAGTTACCTTTATAGCCTGTAACAGTAGGCTAGGAGGTACTATATGTTAAATGCATTGTAAAAGACGAAACCAGAGTATTGTTAAATGCTTTGTATGCATGAAATCCTCGTGGTAATTAGTTAAGGTGGGCTCTGCTAATTACCTCTAACTTTCAGATTGGGTAACTGTGGTTCAGAGAGAGCAAATCACTTTTTCTGTATCTCATCAGCTGTTAAGTTGAGGATTTGGATGCCATTTCTGACTCCCAGTTTTTTGTGACCTGGCTTTTTTCCTACAGAAGCTTTTAAATTCTTTTTCCACAGCCTTCTGAAATTTCAGAGTTATGTGCTTTCATGGATTGTTTTAAATTCTATGGGAAGTCAGGCCTCACTTTTGGGAAGTTGCTTCTCTATTTCCTTGGTAACTTCAATTTTTTAATTTAATTTATTGTACTTTTGTATGTATTACTTGACAACTGGTCTTCCTAGCATAAAATTCCATTTTTATTAATTTTCTCTTCGATTTTCCATTTCTTCCTATGCTTGATCATGCCTGTAAGTCTCACTGTAAGATTCAGGATAAGGGAGATTTCCTGAACTTCACCTCCAACCATCTTTTAGGGTTGTTTTTTTTTTTTTTTTTTTTGCCATAGTGTTCTAAAAATCCAAGACTTGTCTCCTGCTTTCTGAACCTTTTTAACAGTTTTGTATTCTTGGATGTAATGACTTAGTTCTCTGAAGATGTTAGGGGTTTTTAGAAAAGAATTCTTGCGCTCCCCACGTTAGTTGTCCTTTTGCTCAGTTTCTTTGTTACTATTTGTTTATTTATTTTCATGTCTTTCAAATACCTGATTCGTGTCTGGACTCTCATATTTAAGAGCAAGGTACTACAGAGCTGTTTATAAGTTTGTATGCATGAATGATCAGTATCTTTGGATTCTTTGTACTCTTTTCATCTTTGTCCCAAAGATTTGTTTGGTAAGTCTGGCCAGGATCCAAATGTGGTAAGAGGGATAGGAAGACCTCACATTTTGGTATGTAGGCTTTACTTAATCCTCCTGGTGTCTGTGGTGGGGGTGTGCCCATTGCCCAGTCTTCATAGAATAAACTTTTTCCTCAGGCTGAGGGAAGTTCTGGGATTGTAAACTAGTCCTCATATAGATGTTCAGCCAATTCTGTTGTTTTTATTTACATCCCCATTCAGGCTTTCAGAGGTAGAACATCCTGAGCACGTCTGGATTTGGCTGCTCGGAATACCTGCTTCTTACTGACTTGTAACTATAGGGCAGCTTTCTTTGCTCTAGTAATCTGCTTTAATTTTCCCAACTTTTATTGACACCTTTACTCTATTTTTCTCTATTTTCCCATTCTCTCTGATATTTTGGTTTTATATATACTAAATTCTTTATTATGTACTTCAAGTTGGGGTTTAGAAGGGAGCCAGAGATAGTGAGTAAAATGTGATTTTTTTTGTGTTAATTATCATATCAGCATGCATTTATTTTTTAAGTATATTTTATTGATTGTGCTATTACAGTGGTCCCAGTTTTTTCCCCTTAGCCCCTGGCTGCCCAGTGCCCCACTTCCCTCCAGTAATCCTCACCCCCTTAGTTCATGTTCATGGGTGGTGTGTTAAGTTCTTTGGCTTCTCCTATTCCTATGCTGTTCTTAACGTCCCCCTGTTTATTTTGTATGTACCAATTATGCTTCTTACTCTCTGCACCATTTCCCCGATTCTTTCTCTCCCCCTTCCCAGTTGATAGCCCTCCAAATGAGTTCCATACCTATTATTCTGTTTCTGTTCTGGTTGTATGCATAGTTTGTTTTTATTTCTTAGATTCAGTTGTTTATAGTTTTCAGTTTGCTGTCATTTTAATGTTCACTGTTTTGATAAGTAAGTCCCTAAATATATCATGTAATAATGGCTTGATGACAATGAACTCTTTTAGCTTTGCCTTGTCTGGGAAACTATATCTGTTCTTCCATTCTAAATGATAGCTTTGCTGAATAGAGTAATCTTGGTTATGGGTCCTTGCTTTTCATTATTTTCAATGCTTTTCAATACTTCTTGCGAGCACTTTCCTGCCTGCAAAGGTTTTTTTTTTTTTTTTTGAGAAATCACCTGATAATCTCATGGGAATTCCTCTGTAGGTAACACTCTCCTTTTCTTTTGAAACTTTTAAAATTCTCTCTTTATCTTTAAGCTTTGGCATTTTGTTTTGTTCTATTTTTAAATTGTTGTTGTATTATACTTACCTTATTTTTCCCCCACTGCTCTCCCCTTGTCCACTCTCCCAATCCCCTTTTCCAAAGTCAGTCCCACATTTTGTCCATGTCTATGGGTCATTTATACTAGTCCCTTGACTAAACTGTTTCTCTTCTTTACCTCTTTCTCCCCCTGCATACTGAAAATCTTTTTCTTATTTCCATGCCTCTGATTCTGTTTTGCTTTTTTGTTTGTTTTGTTCATTACTCTTCCTGTATTGGGTGACATCATAGGGTATTTGTCTTTCACTGACTGCTTATTTCACTAAGCATAATACTCTCCAGTTCCACCCATGCTGTTGCAAAAGGCAGGAGTTCCTTCTTTCTGCTGTGTAGTATTCCATTGTGTAAATGTACCAAAGTTTTTGGATGCATTCAGCCACTGATGGGGACCTAGGCTATTTCCAGCACTTGGCTATTGTAAATAGCATTGCTATGAACATCGGGATGGAGAGGTTCTTCTGAATTGGTGTTTCAGGATTCTTTGGGTGTAATACTGGCAGGGGAATTGCTGGGTCAAAGGCAGTTCCATTTTTAGTTTTTTGAGGAAATTCCATACCGTTTTCCATAAGTGGCTATACCAGGCCACATTCCCAGCAACAATGCAACAGGGTTTCCTTTTCTCCACATCTTCGCCAGCACTTGTTGTTTGTTGACTTGTTAATGGTGGCCATTCTGATTGGTATGAGGTGGGATCTCGTGGTTTTAATTTGCATCTCTCTGATGGCTAATGATGTTGAGCATTCTTTCAATATGCCTATGGGACTTCTTTATTTCCTCCTTGGAGAAGCGCCTGTTCAGGTCCTTTTGCCCACTTTTTAACTGGGCTGTCTGTCTCCTTGGTGTTGAGTCGTATAAGTTCTTTATATGTTTTGGAGGTCAAACCCTTGTCTGAGGTATCATTGGCAAATATATTTTCCTATACAGTTAGTTCCCTTTTAATTTTGCTGATGTTTTCTTTTGCTGAACAGAAACTTTTCAGTTTGATGTCATCCCATTTATTTATTTGCCCTTGGAGAAGTATCAGTGAAAATATTGCTGTGTGGGATATCTGAAATTTTACTTCCTATGTTTTCCTCTAGGACTTCTATGGTATCATGGCTTATGGTTAAGTCCTTTATCCATCTTGAGTTGATTCTGGTGTATGGTGTAAGTTGGTGGTCTAGTTTCAGTTTTTTACATGTTCTTGTCCAGTTCTCCCAACACCACTTGTTGAAGAGGCTATTTTTGTTCCATTTTATGCTCCTTCCCCCTTTGTTGAATATGAATTGACCTGAGTCCTGTGTTTGTATCTGGGCTCTGTATTCCATTCCATTGATCTATATGTCTATTCTTATGCCAGTACCAGACTGTTTTGATTACAGTGCTGTGTCTATTCATGGTCGTTTTTGGCTCCATATATGTTTTTGAATTATTTTTTCTATATCTGTAAAATATGTCATTGGTATTTTAATAGCAGTTAATTTTAATTGAATCTATAAATTGTTTTGGGTAGTATGACATTTTAATGATGTTAATTCTTGCCATCCATGAACATGGTATATGCTTCCATTTATTTGTATCTTTCTTAATTTCTTTCTTCAGTGTTCTCTAGTTTTCTGATTATAGGTCTTTTACCTCCTTGGTTAAGATTATTCTTAAGTACTTTATTTTTCTTGTTGCTATGGTAAATGGGATTTGTTTTCTAGCTTCTATCTCTGATATTTCATTATTGGTATACAAAAATACCTTTGATTTCTAAATATTGACTTTATTATCCAGCTATTTTGCTAAATTTGCTTATTAGGTGGAGTAGTTTTTGGTGGAGTTTATCGGGTTTTGTATGTACAATATCATGTCATCTGCAAATAATGATAATTTTACTTCCTCCTTTCCAATTTGGATGCCTGTGATTCCTTTTTCTTATCTGATAGCTATGGCTAGAACTTCCAAAATGATGATTAATATAAGTGGAGAGAGTGGACAGCCTTGTCTTGTTCCTGATCTTAGAAAGAAAGCTTTTAGTTTTTGCCTATTGAGTGTGATATTGGCTGCAGGTTTCTCATATATGGCCTTTATTATGTTGAGGTATGCTCCCTCTATTCCCATTTTGCTGAGTGTTTATATCATAATTGATGCTGTACTTGATCAAATGTTTTTCCAGCACCTATTGATATTATCATATGGTTTTTGTCTTTTGTTTTATTTATGGGTTGTATTATGTTTATTAATTTGTGAACGTTATACTACTCTTGCACCCCTAGGATGGATCCCACTTGATCATGGTATATGATCTTTTTAATGTATTGCTAGGTCCAGTTAGCCAATATTTTGTTGAGAATTTTAACATCTATGTTAATCAGAGATATTGGCCTGTAGTTTTCTTTCTTAGTTGTGTCCTGACCTGGTTTGGGAATTAGAATGATACTGGCCTCATAGAAAGAGTTTGGGAGTCTTCTCTCTTGGATTTTTTGGAATAGGTTGAGAAGGATAGGAGTTAGTTCTTCCCTAAATGTTTGGTAAAATTCTCATGTGTAGTCATCAGGTCTGGGGCTCTTGTGTACTGAAAGTCTTTTGATTACTGCTTCAATTTCACTAGTTATTGGTCTATTCAGGATTTCTGCTTCTTCTGGATTCAGATTTGTTAGATTATACATTTCCAGGAATTTGTTCATTTTGCCCAGGTTGTCAGATTTCTTGTCATATAGTTGTATGTAGTAATTTCTATAGTCCTTTGTATTTCTGTAGTATCAGTTTTGATTTCTCCTCTTTCCTTTCTAATTTTGTTTATTTGGCCTCTCTTTTTCTTGATGAGTCTGGTTAAAGGGTTATCAATTTAGTTTATCTTTTCAAAGAACCAACTCCTGGATTTATTGAGTCTTTGAATTGTATTTTTAGTCTCTGTGTCATTTAATTGTGCTCTGATCTTGATCATTTTCTTCCTTCTACTTGCTCTGGGCAAATTCCTCTCGTTCTTGTAGCTTTATGGTTAGGTTGTTTGCATGAGCTTCTTGTAACCTTTTTAGGTAGGCCTGTATTGCTACGTACTTCCCTCTGAGGACTGCCTGTATTGTGTCCTGGGAGGAGATTGGTGTAGTATCTTCACTTACTCCCCTGCCATCTTACCAACCTCCCAACCTTTGGTGTTTTAATTGTGATATGTCTTGGGCTGTTGTGTGTTCGTTTTCATTTGTTTGCAGAAACTTTTTTATTTCTTCTTTGATCTCATTTTTAACCCATTCATTACTTAATAGCATGTTATTTAGTCTCTATGAATTAGAATGTTTTTGGTTTTTTTCCTTGAGGTTGTTTCTAGTTTCAAGCCATTCTGATCTAAGAAGATACTTGGTATGATTTCAGTTTTCTTGAATTTGTGGAGGCTTGTCTTGTGTTCTACCATGTGGTCTATCTTTAAGAATGTTCCATGTGCATTTGAAAAGAATGTGTATTTTACTTCTTTGGGTTGAAAAGTTCTGTATGTCAGTTAAGTCTACCTAGAGTGTTGTTCAATGCTTACAATATCCTTGGTGTTTTTTGCTTGGAAGATCTGTCCATTGTTTATAACGAGGTATTAAAGTCCCCTACTATAAGCGTATTGCTGTCAATGTCCTTTTTGATCTCCAAGATTCTCCGTATATATTTGGGTGTTCCTATGTTGGTTGTATACATGTTTACAAGGGTTATATCTTCTTGCTGGATTGTTCCCTTAAGTTTTATGAAATGTCCCTCTTTGTCTCTTTTTATGGCCTTTATTGTAAATTCTATTTCGTCCGATATAAGTATTGCTACTTGTGTGTCCATTTGCTTGAAATATATTTTTCATCCCTTCACTTTCAGCCTGTGTTGATCTTTTGTTCTGATGTGGGTCTCTTGTAGGCAGAAGATGTGTGGGTCATGTTTTCTTATCCATTCAGCTTCTCTCTGTCTTTTGATTGTTGCATTTGATCCATTTACATCTAAGGTTATTATTGACAGGTACTTCTTCATTGATATTTTTTCCCCTTTGCACTTGTTTTCCTCTCTCTCTCTGTTTCTTCATCTTTTTAAATCAGACCCTTTAGCATCTCTTGCAATGCTGTTTTAGTAGAGATTATTTTTTTGCCTTCTTTTGTCTGGGTAACTCTTTATTTCACCTTCCATCTTGAATGAGAGCCTTACTGGGTAAGGCTTGGTTGCAGTCCTTTGCTTTTCATTAATTGGAATATATCTTGACATTTTGTTCTGGCTTGTAGTGTTTCCATTGAGTCATCATTTGATAACCTTATTGGAGCTTCCTTATATCTTATTAGCTGTTTGTCTCTTGATGCTTTTATGATTCTCTCATTGTCTTTGAAATTTACTAGTTTAGTTATGATGTGTCTGGAGTGGGTCTGTTTGGGTTAATCTTCTTTGGGACCTTCTGTGCTTCCTGAAGGTGAGTGATGGTTTTGCTTATCAAGGTAAAGAAGTTTTCTGTCATTACTTTTTCAAACAGGCTTTCTATTCCTTGTTTCTCTTCTTCAGTACAGATGTTGTTGTGTTCATTTTGCCCTGCAGCTCTTTTCAAACCTCCTGATTTTTTTTCAGTCTTTTTTCAATTTTTTGCACTGTCTGGGAATTTTTTTCTATGTTGTCCTCTAGGTCTCTGATCTGATAATGTGCTTCCTCTAGCCTGCTTTTAATTCCTTCTGCTATATTCTTCAATTAAGAAATTGTATTCTTTATTTCCTCCCGGCTCTTTTTTTTTTAAGATTTTATTATTTATTTTTTATATTTTAAAAGATTTTTTAATTTATTATTTCCAGAGGGGAAGGGAGAGAGGCAGAGAGGAAGAGAGACATCAATGTATGGTTGCCTTTCACTTGCCTCCAGCTAAGGATCTGGCTGGAGACCTGACTTGCAACCTGATTATGTGCCCGGGCTGGGAATTGAACCGTCGTCCTTTGGGTTTGCAGGCTGGTGCTTCATCCAGTGTGCCACCAGCCAGGGCTCCTCCTGGCACTTATTGATGGTTTCTATGTCCTTTTTAATGCTGGTAAAGTTCTCAGTAAGAGAACTACTTCCTTGTAGCTTCCTGGGAGTTCTTTCTAATTCACCTGGAGTTGTTTATATTTTTTTTGGTATTGCTGAGCTCGTTGAGTTTCCCTATCATCATTATTTTGAATTTCTTGTCTGTTAGTTTGCTTGCCTCTATTTTATTTATCACTCTTTCAGGGGATTCCTCCTTTCCTTTCAATGGGGTTTATTTCTTTGTCTCACCATTTTAGGTGACTCTTCTTATTTGTTTTTGCGTTTTAAATTGGGCTTTTTTGAGTTCCTGTCTTTGTGGTGTGACCTGTCTTGTGGAGGTTCACTTTCTTTACTTCCTATTTCCACCTCTGGTGATGTCATATCATTGCATAGACTGGGCCTGGTCAGCCAGTCATGTTGTGATGAAGTGGCCTCTTCTCTTTTCTGGTTATAAGGCTTCTCTCCAGCTGGTGTTCTGTTGGTTTTTCTGGATTTTGTCTCCTCAATTAAGCTTAATTACAGATTGGTCCTGGGAGGAGATTGGTGTAGTATCTTCACTTACTCCCCTGCCATCTTACCAACCTCCTAACCTTTGGTGTTTTAATTGTGATATGTCTTGGTGTGGTCCTCTTTGGGTCCATCTTGTAAGTAAGTATTCAATTTCTTGCTCATCTTCTTCTGTTGGCATTCTTATGATTTTGTTGTTGGTACATTTTAAGTTGTACCAGAGGTTCCTAAGCTTCTTATTTTTTTGCACTCTTATTTCTTCTATGTGTTCTCGTTGAATGTTTATTTCTTCCTTTTGTTCCAAGTAATTGATTTGAACCCCAGCTTCTTTCCCTTCACTGTTGGTTCCCTGTATATTTTCCTTTACTTTGTGTAACCTTTGTTTCTTCCTTTATTTCTTTTGCCGTACTCTGTGAGTTCTCTGAGCATCCTTATCACCATTGTTTTGAATTCTGCCTCAGGTAGGTTGGCTGTCTCCATTTTGTTTAGTTCTTTTTCTGGAGTTTTGTGCTGTTCTTTCTTTTGGACCATATTTCTTTGCCTCCTCAATTTGGCAGCCTCCCTGTTATCTGTTTCTGTTTATTAAGTAGAGTAGCTTCAACTTCCTGTCTTAGTAACCTGGCCTGTGGGGGCAAATGCACTTGTTGCCAGGGCGGGACCACCCACTTAACAGAGGTTTGTGGTGGGGATCTTGGAGAGGGGCAGTGCTTGGCTTCAGGTGATTTGCCTGGCACTCTCCCCATTTCCAGTCATTTTACCCACTTCCCTTATGTGATTGGTGCCCTTCTAGTTGCTGCCATGGAGGTTGCATACATTCCAAGACCCTGCAGGCCCTTTAAGCAGCAACAATCTGGCAGTTTCTTCTTCTGCCCTAACCACCCCTTGTTTTTACGGCCAGAGGTAATGGGGGTTTATCTTCTTGGTGCCGAAACTCTGGGCTGTGTGGTCTGGACTTCAGCTGGGATCGCTAGCTTCCAGGGTATCCCTCCTGATTTTTATCCACCTCACATAAATGTGGAACCTTCTGTTCTGCTGCCATCACTGTCTGAGCACACCACTTATCTGCCCCATTACCGTGACTCTGTCTCTATCCATCTGGATGAATGTGGCTTCTTTAAATCTTTGGTTGTTGGACTTCCATATAGCTTGATTTACTGATGGCCTGGCTGTTACTTGTTTTGGGGATCTGGTTGTAATTCTTTCTATGGCTGTGCAAGGAGACAAAGTATGTCTACACCTTTGCCTTTACTGGAAGTAATAAGTAAAACTTTAAACAAGTTTCTAATCTAATTTTCATAACAAAGTCATAGGGAGTTATAACTGGTTATGGCCTTTATTGAACATGCCTATGTTTGTATACATTTTTAATTGAAAATCTGGGCTAAAAATAGATATTTGTTGCCTAACTTAACAAATCAGGAAGTGGATCTGAAAAAAATACAAAAAGGCAGTCATCATTTTCTTCTACTTTATTAAATTTTTATGAGTGTTTTTGTATGTGTTAATTTAAAATGTGTACATTTTTGTTAATGATACTGTGGTTGAAATGTTTGGGTAGGCTTAAGTTGGGGTTGGCATGGGTGAAACTGGATAAAAAGATATGGGTTCAAATTTTTTTTATTCTTTTTTTTTTAGACTGTAAACAATGGTAAATATCTAATCCAACATTAACTACTTATAGATATTGCTGCCCTTTTGAATTAACTATATTTTAACTCAAATTTGGATTGAAGCTCTTTTTTATCATTTTATATAAAGATTGAAATTTTCTAACTACAGGTTTGAAAGCATTTGGAAGTTAAAAGGTTAAATGTTGCTTGCTATTTTAAAAACTGTTCTGCATATAATTTTTTATTTTTAAAGATTTTATTCATTAATTTTAGAGGGAAGGGCAGGAAGAAAGGGAGAGAAACATCAATGTATGTTTGCCTTTCACTTGCAGAAACATCAGTGTACACTTGCCTTTCACCTGCCTCCAGCTACGGACCTGGCTGGTGACCTGGCTACGTGCCCTGGCTGGGAATCGAACCAGGACCTTTGGGTTCACAGGCCAGTGCCAAGCCACTGAGCACCAGTCAGGGCTGTTCTGCATTTATTGACTGATCTCTTAGTTAAACTTGAGTTTAAAGTATCTTGTAATCAAGGGCACAGAAGGTATTTAGTGAGTTATGGGATGGAGAATTGACCAGGTGTTACTTTTAAGGACCTAGGATTTTTTTTTTTTTTTAATTCAACTGGGTAAGGAGGCATTTAAGTTTCTTAAAAGAGAATATTGGGAAAAAATAAGTGGTATCTAGATGTTGACATAATGTTTTAATTCAAATAGGTTTTCAAAGTTAATGACTTCTAATTTTCCTGCCAACTTTTAAACAGCACATTTGATTTTAACTTTTTTTTTTTTTTAAAGTATTGTATGAGACGCATTTTGGACCTGTTTGGCTAATCTGTTTTCTGTCTTTATAAAATTAGGCTGCCATTTGTCGATGTAGTCAGCCACTGTCGGGATTCAGCGCCAGGTGCCTGGAGGATGAACATTTGCTTCAAGCCATTAGTAAAGCTAATCCAACCAATCGCTATATGTATGTCGTGGATACCAGGCCCAAAGTATGTGCCTTGAATACACTATAGTCTGTTAGTTTAATTATCTTTGTTATATTAATTGGTAAGAGTTGGTTAATTTGTCCACCTTTAACATACTGAATTCTAGTCTTAAATTAACCAAAGCTAGTGATACAAGGAAATCATTCTTTTACAGGATACCAACTTAGGAGTTCAATTTCCCAGTAACCCAGATAGTGATTTCCTGTTTTCTGACTATATATATATGCGCTGCGTTTTATTGGGACTATTGGCAGTGTAGTATATATATGAGGTCTGCCAGAAAAAGTCCAGCCATTAATATAACAAGAATGGTTTGTGAGACAACAATATAACCTAGCCAAAGAGACTGGATTGGAATGCTCATGTGTGAATAGGGACAACTTCAATGTACTGGTTGGTGGGGGCAGTAGACAATGTTGAGTTAGCATGTGTATTGTATGGTCATCATATTCAAAATGAGCCAGTAGAACAACAAAACTATACCAAATTTTGCATGAAGCTTGAACATTCCTCCATGGAGACTCTTTGGATGATTCAGAAGGTCACAGCTATGGGCAGCTGGTGACGGGCAGCTTCATCACAACAATGTGCCCACTTATGCATCATGTCTTATGTAGAGTTTTTAGCGAAACATCAAATCACCTAGGTGAATCAGCCCAAATTTGGCTCCCTTTTACTTCTGCCTTTTCCAAAAACTAAAATCACCTTTGAAAGGGAAGAGATTTTAGACCATTGATGAGATGCAGGACAATACCATGGGGAAGCTCATGGCAATTGGGAGAACTGTTTGAAGTCTCAAGGTGGCTTCTTTGAAGGAGACTGAGGTGTCATTGTCCTGTGTACAGCATTTCTTGTATTTTCTTTAATAAATATATTTTTCATAGTATATGGCTGGATACATTCTGGTCAGACCTTGTAAGTATTATGTTATTGTACAGTAATACTAAATAGTGTGTGTATTGTGAATATTTGAAATTCAATTGGAATTTTCCATTGACAAAATACTTTTTTTTATTATTTTTGTTAAAATAATGGACCTTAATTTGAAATAGTCAACAAAATAAGGAAAATACATAGTTAACCTAGGAATCAGTGAACTAGAGAATTATAAATGAAGAGGAAATAGTTCTGTTAGGTATCCATTATGTAAGATAAAATTTGTATCGTTGGGACAAATGTCACAACCCATTTTTTTTTTTAAAGATTTTATTATTTTTAGAGAAAGGGGAAGGGAGAGAGGCAGAGAGGGAGAGAGACATCTGTGTATGGTTGCCCTTCACCTGCCTCCAGCTATGGACCTGGTTGGAGACCTGGCTTGCAACCTGGTTATGTGTGCCCTGGCTGGGAATCAAACCAGTGACCTTTGGGTTCGTAGGCTGGCGCCTTATCCACTGTACCACCCGCCAGGGCCACAACCCATTTTTTAAATCCTCACCCAAGGGCATACTTATTGATTTTACAGAGAGGGGAAAGAGGGAAGGGAGAGGGAAAGAAATATTGATGTGAGAAGGACATATTAATCAGTGGCTGCTTGTAGGCACCCCAACCGGGGACCAAACCTTCAACCCAGGTATGTGTCCTGACGGGGAATTGAACGTGTGACTCCATCAGCTTTGGCTCCATTTTTCTTTTTATAAACCCAGTTAAACCATTTCATATAGGATCCTAAAACTAAAGTAATTATAATCCACAATGGTAATAGCTAACATTACTTTTAATTTTTATTATAGCATCGCATGCAGAGCTGGTGGGCTACACAAAAGGACATTGGCAGAATTATAGTGAGGATTTCTTCAAAAATCTGGAATGATGAGAAAATAAGTGAAAGCGATGAGAAAAAGCGAGTGAGCCATATAGACCACAATTGTAGGCAGCTTTGTTGAAAAGAATGGTAGCTGTTTAGAAGTAATTCTCATCATTATGCAGTCTTATAAAAGATAACAGAGAAAACATGATAAGATTAATTTGAGTAAATTAAAGTATTAAAAATAAACTGATAATTAGGTAATTTTTATTTTGTTAAAAGGCATTCTTAGAAAGCAAGAGTGTTGGTGATATCTCTTGTTAAGAAAAATTTTATTTTACTTCTTTGTGTAATCTGGGGGCTTAATTCATGAGCACTATTTTTATGCGATATTATATATAAAACGTTGTAATATAAGACTTTCTGAATATAAGGTCTGATGATGATTTGTTTCTCAAGACCAAATATATCTTATTTGTATAACTGACAGCTACAGAGAAAATTATCTTTATTTGATTATTTTGTTTTACTAGTTAATCTCAAGTAGTAATAATGTGGAAACATTTTAAATAACTAACTGTTAATCTTAGTAATTATAGGTGCTAAATAACCAGTGAGTCAATAAATACAATTTAACTGTGCTTGTTATCAGCTTGGGCCCCAGTTCACTGAATAAAAAGCTACTATGTTTTCCCAAAATTTATGTTCTGTTTTATCTAGGTTTATAAGAATATTTAGTAAACTGCAGTAATGTGCTATATGAAATCCTAGTCTGAAAGAATTAAACATGGCAAATCTTAAGTAAACCTCTGATAGCATTTGATCTGAACAACCAAAGATCATGTGGCTATGGGCAGTCTCTTTTCTCTCTTAGAGATTAGTTTATTTGTGTCCCAATTCTTGAAGCTGTGTCAAGCTACGGATTATATGCCATGTTATATACTGCATGGGCCTCCAGCAATCTCTAATATGAAGGACCTCAAATAATCTGACCTGTAAACTACCCAGCTCTGAATCATTAAGGATTTAGCTAGGAGATCTTTCTGGTTTTAGATATGGAAAACTCACTAAAAACCTAAATGAATTAGTTTCATGAGTTATTTGTGAGGAACTTCTTGTCTGACCTTTCCATTATATAATAATCATGTTGTCTCTTTATAGTACCCTTCCTTGCTATTATTAATCTGAGATTTTTACTTACTAAAAATGATAGCATATTCATTTGTGAGTTCCTTTAAACTGTCTGCTATCTAAAATTAGTTTATTTAGTGTTTTCACGTTATTTTAGTAAGTTATAAGACAAAAGCAATTTTTCTCTAAATTTCTAAAATTTACAATTTTAGCTGAATGCAATGGCCAACAGAGCAGCTGGAAAAGGTTATGAAAATGAAGACAACTATTCAAATATTAGATTTCAGTTTGTTGGAATTGAAAATATTCATGTCATGAGGTCAAGCCTTCAGAAGTTATTGGAAGGTATGATTGCTTACCTTTGAGTCAGCTTCATTCCTTAGAAATATAATGCTAGTCAAGCATTATGAAATTTTAAATTACATAATATTAAATTTTCTAGTAAATCACATTTTAAAAAATAAACAGAAACTTTGAAATTAATTTTAATAATATGCCTAACCTAATATATTAAAAGCCTGTTAAACATATAATCAGTATGAAACATTTGTAATGATATATTGTACTTTTTTTTGCCTTTAAGTCTTAGAAATTTCATACTTACGATACATCTCAGTCTGGACTACCTACATTTCAGATGTTCATTAGCTATATTTGAGTAATAGCTACTGTATTAGTATAATTCTAATGGTTTTATAAGAAATTGCTATTTTTAGATATTCTTGATTAGTATGTTAAACTTGATTTATGATAATATTTGCTTTAAATAATAAAGTATTGTTTGGTCATGGTATGGAATTATAAAAAGTTAAAATATCAGACTATTTTTAAAGACTTGTGCTACAAATACTCTTTAAATGAGATAACATTTTTTTAAGCACAAGGAATGAGAGCAAAATGTAACAAAAAAAATTGTCATTGAGCTTCTAAAGTAGCATCTTTTGATTTATGAAGAGTATTGTCTTCTTCCCCAAATCACTCACCCAGCAATGTCTTGACCAGCCCAAGTGGAGATTCTAGCCCATTCTAACTGAAACGTGTTCCCCTCCTTTAGTGAATGGCACCAAAGGGCTTTCTGTCAATGATTTCTTCTCTGGCTTGGAAAGCTCAGGATGGCTTCGCCATGTCAAAGCTGTCATGGATGCGGCAATCTTCTTAGCCAAAGTAACTCTTCATTGCTTATATTTGGTTTTGGGGTGTATTTACAATGGTTGGGAAGGAATGGATTTGTTATGTTGAACTCTGGTATCTTTTCCAGTCAGGTAACTTTTATATTATTATGTTGTACATCTTTAATGAGGTTCACTCAATTTGAGCTTTATCATGTAGCACTTAAATATTTTTTCAAACATTTTGAAATAGAATTTTTGTTTACTTTGTGTTTTGTTTTTTGGAAATTATGTTCTGACAGCATTATCATTGCAGTCCTACCTCATTTTTATAATGCAATACTTAATGGTTTTTGAGTAAATAGAACTTAATTGATTCACTTAACATGTAGGCTATGGGACTCACAGTATGTGATCTTTATTTTCAGGCAATAATGGTTGAAAATGCAAGTGTTTTGGTACATTGTTCTGATGGCTGGGATAGGACTTCCCAGGTTTGTTCACTTGGTTCTCTTTTATTGGATTCCTACTATAGGACCATCAAAGGATTCATGGTAAGGAATTTTATTTGGCTAGACCAGTGATTCTTGTAAAGGAGTGACTTTTGTCTCCCTAGGAGACATTGGGTAATATTAACAGACAGTTTTAATAATAATAGCAAACAGAAGGGTACAGCCAATGACTAGCTGGTAGAGCCCCAGGATGCTATTAAGTACCCTATATTGCATAGCACAGCCCTGCAAATAAGAGTAATCTGGTCCAAATTGTCAGTCATGCTGATGTGGAGACACCTTGAGTTAGATTGAGTTTCATTTGTGCCATTTTTTTTGACAAAAATGTTTTAGATTTGAAAGTTGTTTTTCCTGCCCTGGTGGTGGCCTACGAACCCAAAGGTTGCTGGTTTGACTCCCAGCCAGGGCACATAACCAGGTTGCAAGCCAGGTCTCCAGCCAGGTCCCCAGCTGGAGGCAGGTGAAAGGCAACTATATATTGATGTCTCTCTCCCTCTTTGCCTCTCTCCCTTCCCCTCTCTCTAAAAATAATAAATCTTTTTTTAAAAAAGTTGTTTTTTCTTAAAACGTTATAATAGAAATACTCAGTACTCCCCCCCATATTTATCTAACAAGTGTAAGACATAAATAAGAGTACTTAAATATTATATTCTAGAAGAAGCTTGCTAGTTCAGATCCCCTCATTTGTTCATTGTAGTTAAAATGTTAGGAAGCATGTTTTTTTTATCTGAAGACAATTTCTAGTTGAACATATTTTCTGCTTTGTGAAGCTGAAGCTCTGGCTTCTGTTTTGTTTGTTTTTTAATATATGATCAGATTAACTCACCTTTTCAAAATTTGTTATCTTAACTCATGGCAAGTAGATGAAGAGATGTGAGAAAGTTTTCATTAGTTTAGAATTATTAAATGCAGTACCATTTTAAAGCAAGGGAAGGTTTAACATCACTAGGTCCCTTTTAGTACCATTATTTTATGGGGCTAACATATTGAATATGGGAAGACAAACATTAATAAAATAATGTTCTGCTTACTTTGGGAGTATAAGATAGGAGTATTTTCTTTGCCATGTTTGGCTTTAATTATTTGTCAGACATTCAAATGAAATCACATAATACATGACTAGAGACCATGTGAGAGCTTTCCAGGCTAAAAGAGCAGTGGAAGCTAAATAAGAGCTCCTTAGGTGACTACAGGGAATGTGAAATGGATGGGATTCAGGGTGAGTGTTGGGGGTGGAGGCTTGGGTGCAGAAGAATATAGTGGAATGGGGGCCTAAGGAAGAGAAAACTAGAATTTGGGTAGTGAGAGCTGTTAGAGGGCTTTATACAAAGGAAACAGTGACATGTTTTTTAAAAAATGGTTTGGTGTTCTAAAGTAAAAGGGGAGATTACGAGACCAGTATAGAAACCGTTAGGATGACTCAAGAGCAAAGAGGGCCAGAACCAAGGCAGTGCCACAGGAACGGAGGGAGGAGGTGATGGGCAACCTGCAGGGATGTTAACACTGCGGAGCTGGTGAGAGTTGTTCACAGATAGGATGATTTCCTAGCTAGGGACTCAGTTGTCACGATGGACAGCTCTATCCTGCTCTTCACTGAGATAAGCAGAGGAATATGTTTAGTGAGAAAGATTTTAAGTTTTAGATGTTGGTGTGTAGAAGAATGGCAGAAGGCTTGTGGTAAAATCTGAGGCTACACCCTGAGGTCATATGTGAAAGTGGTGACTCGAACTTGAGTCTATGCAGTGTGGCTCCAGTAATTGTATCTTCACTCATCCCATTATATGGCATTCTGAGAGATTTAAGACCACGTCAGAGAAACAAAAAGTGGCAATTTGAACACAGTGGAAAGGATGTACATGAAATTATAACATGTTAAATCCATTGTTTAGGTTAGAAAAAGCTTAGAACCCTATTATTTCAGTAGAGTTGTGGCAGAAAATGATACAGTCCATTGAAGAGATTAGATAGTAGCATTGAATTTGGGTATAAATTTTTCACTGGTCTCTAGCATTTTTTAAGTGTTATATAAGTAATATACAAGCAAGTCAAAAGGTTTAAAACTTGACCCAGCCTACCACCTGCAATTCACCACTGTTAACTCTTTTGATTTACACTTTTTTCCTAGGCAAGTATCATCATACACACAAAAATGTAAATGCAACAGTGCTTTATAACACACTTTTTACTTAAAATATAATAAAAATAATTTAAGTTATAACACTTGTGAGTTTCTTTTTATGTATCACCTTTACCCATTGTTAAATCAGCCTCTAATCTAGGTTCTTGCTATCTTTTGCCTATAATCTTAAAAGTTTTTTTTGTTTGCAAAGTGTAAATGCTACTTTTAACACAATAGGATTTAATCTATCCTAAACAAAAACATTGAAAATAGTTATAAAATGGGTTTTACTTTTTCTCATTAAGGTTTTAATAGAAAAGGATTGGATTTCCTTTGGACATAAATTTTCAGATAGGTAAGTCACTGTTATACATCTACATATTTTGTAAAATTAGAAAAAATAGTTTAAAGTACCAAAGTGTTTATGTTTTACATGAGTTTGCTTGTCCAATGGGAGGTGAGAGTGCAGTATAGTTTTTTGTATGAAGACTAATTTCACTTTTTTGTTATTACTTTCAATTCTCATATCTGTGTTAATTTTCATAGCAATTTATTACCTTCTTATTTGTCTGGACAATAATAGGTAGAAGGTAATAGACCCTTTAAAATTGTGATTAAAAAACTCATAACTATAAAATGGTTTCAATAAAAACAATGCCAGTGGCACAGTGTTTTACGATTTTTTTGATGTATGTTTAAATTGAACAATACCAAAATAATTGATTTTCTTCAGAGGCATTTTTAATAGCTTGTACTTTTCTGGGGGGGTAGGTGTGGCCATTTGGATGGTGACCCAAAGGAAGTCTCACCAGTGTTTACTCAGTTCTTGGAATGTGTGTGGCATTTGACTGAACAGTTTCCACAAGCCTTTGAATTCAATGAAGCATTTCTTCTTCAGATCCATGAACATATTCATTCATGTCAATTTGGAAACTTCCTTGGAAATTGTCAGAAGGAAAGAGAAGAACTTAAGTAAGATGGTTTGATTAAATGGGCTTTCTTTTCTTCCTTTGCTGAGGTGTAACATAAGTTATGGTTGAATTTAACAAAATACCTTGACAGTATAAAAAAGAACTGAATTTTTTTCCTACTTAGCTGTATTTTTTCATTTCATTTTATTCTCTGTAGCTATGTTTCTCCTTCCCTTCCATTCTCCTTCCCTCCTCTTCCCTCCCCTCCCTTCTTCTTAAAGCAGGCCTGTTAACATGATTGAAACTCAGGTTTGGTGGTAATGAACTTATTTAGCTTTCTTTTGTTTGGGAAGTTCTTTTATTTTGCCTTCAATTTGAAATGATAGCCTTGCTGGATAAAGTAGTCTTGGTTGTAGGTCCTTGCTTTTCATCACTTTGAATATTTTATGCCAGTCCCTTCTGGCCTGAAGTGTTTCTGTTGAGAAATTGGCTGACAGCCTTATGCAAGTTCCTCTGTTAGGTAACTGATTGCTTTTATCTTGTTGTTTTTAAGACCTTTGCCATTTTAATTCTATGCCTTGTGGGCCTTTTCAGGTTCATCTTCATTGGGACTCTGTGCTTCCTGAACTTATGGTGACTTTCCTTCACCAGGTTAGGGAAATTTTCAGCCATTATTTCTTCAAACAAGTTCTCTATCCCCAGCTCACTCTCTTCTTCTGGCACCCCTGTGATGTAGATGTTATTATACTTGATGTTGTCTCAGAGGTTTCTTACATTTTGCTCATTTTTAAAAGATTACGTTTTTTAAAGATTATTTATTTATAGAGAGAGGGGAAGTGGGGGAGAAGGAGAAAAAGAGAAACATCAATATGCGGTTGCCTCTTGCACACCCTCAACTGGGGCCCTGGCCTGCAGCTGAGGTACGTGTCCTGTCTGGGAGTTGAATCTATGACCCTCTGGTTTGGAGGCTGGTGCTCAATCCATTGACCCACACCAGCCAGGGCTCTTTCTTTGTTTTGATGCTCTGCTTGGGTCTTGTATTCTCTATTTCTGACTGGTTCTTTTTTATGGTTTCTCTGCCTTTTTTATGATAACTACCTCTTCAAGTTTATACTGAGATCATCCATTTTTCCCCTAAGTCCCTGAGTATCCTTAATAACCATTGTTTTAAACTCTATATCTGGTATTTCAGTTGCTTCCATTTCATTTAATTATTTTTCTGCTGCTTTCTCTTATTCTTTGATTTGGGACATACTTTTTTTTCTCCCCTGTTTGTCTCTGTGTATTAGGTTGATCTGCTGTGATTTCCAAACTTCTGTCTTTGTGATGTAGATGTCTTACTGGGCTCAGTGGCACAATCTTCCAGATCATACTCCAGGAATATTTCTTATGGGTTCTGTGCACTCATCCTCCTATTATAGTTGAATTTCCAATCCTTTTGGCCCGATTGTGGGTGGAGTTAACCCTTCAGGATGGCTGACTATAAGGATAAACCTAGATCACTATATTTGAGCCATTGTGCAGGAGCTGCCCCCTGGGGTGGAATTGTTTCCAGCAGTGTCTGGTGCCTGCTGGAATCCCCCTTTGGGTGTGCTGCTCGTGTGGCTAGCCGGGTAGGGCTCTGGTGTGGTTTTATAGCCCACTGCTAGTTGCGTATGTTCTGAATTTACTTAGGTGGGGTTCAGGTACAGATTGATGTCAGGTGATGTGATAGATAGCCCATGCCATTCGCTATTTATTCCTGGCCCTGGGGTGTGGGAGAGCCAATCTCTGTACATGGTTGGCATCTTCCTTTCAGAGCGGGGCAGATGTAAAAGGTCAGGGGCTATATGAAGTCTGCCTCTTCCTGTCGGTTACTCCGCCTCCCCCAGAGGTTGCTTGATCTTCCTCCAGAGCCTTCTGCAGAAAGATTGTAATGCAGGCTGGCTGTAATGCACAGACCCTCCCACAGGTTGCGAGTTTGATAGGGCAAGGAGACCGGGGGTTAGGAGGACCAGGCTGGTGTGTCCTCCCTCTACTTAGGGGCCATGTGATCAGGCACTCAGCAAAGGGTAAGTGTCCCTTATTCCAGAACCAAACCTCTCAGTCTCTGCCAGAGTCTAGTTAACTGTAGTTCCCCAGGAGGAGCACATCACAGGTTCAGGTTGGCTGCAGCCAGCTGTCCCCTTCTAGGAGCAAACTGAGCAGGGCAGAGCCACGGGGAAGGTAGAGAGAGAGATCAGAAGTGTCTCCCCTTGGGGGTGGTGCTGGCCAAGCATGGAGGATGGGGCCAAGCACTTTGTCCTGGTTGCAGACTAATAGCCTTTGTGGGACACACACTTCTAAGGTCCTAGCTCTGAGCAACCTTCCTTTCCTCCCCACACAACTGACCTTAGCAGGGCAGAGCCACTGGGACTTGGGAGTGCAGATCCAAAGTCTCCCATTGTGAGTAGGCACTTTGTTCCCTTCCCAAGATAGCATGGGCTGAGCTTGCAGTGGAGATGAGAGTGGACCCCCTGCAATGTAGTCACACAGCCTGGCACTTGCCTGTCTGATTCCTGGACAAAAGCCTCGTGGGATATGGTGCTCCAAGGATCCCATTGCTGCAGGGCACTATGATCCCCTTGTGCAACTGAGCTCAGCAGGACAGGCCACAGAGTGGTAGGGGCTGGTCAAGTGATGCAACAGATTTTGGGGGGAGCCAGTTGTGCTCTGTGGAGGGTAAGAATAGTCCCTAGCCCCCTTTCCATAGCCACACTGTTCAGTCACTGAGTTTCCGCGGAGAGGTTCTCCAGAAAAAGAGCACTCCAAAGGTCCCTGCTTGGTGCAGGCAGCAGATCCCTCTGCAGGGCCAGAGCACGACAGAGTGGAGTCACCAGTATTTCCGGAGGACCGGCCAGTGCATTCCCCTGGCTAGTGCGGTAACACCGGAGTATTCGACCCTGGGAAGGTGGTGCCTGAGTTTCTACCAGACCCTTCTCTCCCAGGCGGACTGAATCCCCACTGATTTTCACCACCAGATGCTACGTGAGCTTCTCTTCCCATCTCTGTCGTTTCTGGTTGGGGATCCTGTGCTTCTAGGGCAGGGAGTTCTGTGGCCTACAGGGGTATGTATCCCTTGGCTTCTCCGCGGCTGCACATGAGTGTGGACCAGCCCTTTCTGTGTCTCCATTCTTTTTTTTTTTTTTAAAGATTTTATTTTATTATTTTTAGAAAGAGGGGAAGAGAGGGAGGCAGAGAGGGAGAGAGACATCAATGTATGGTTGCTTTTCACCTGCCTCCAGCCACAGACCTGACTGGAGACCTGGCTTGCAACCTAGTTATGTTGCCCTGGCTGGGAATCGATCCACTCTTCATACCAGCTTCTGAGTGGCTTCTTTTGCAAATCCTTGTTTATCATATTTCAGATTAGCTAGCCTTTTAGTTAGTTATTCAGGTTCATTGCTTTATAATTTAGTTGTAAATCTTGTTTAGCTTAGGGAACAGGTAACCTATTCTGCAGCCATCTTGGAATCTTACAACGGGATTTCCTGGGGAAGATTTACTGTCTGTGTGTTCTGAGTATGTCTCACACCTTCAGGGTAATAGTAGAACTATATTTTTAAAAATTATTTTGAAGTGTAGCCAGTACACAGAAAAGTACATGTATCACAAGTGTGAAGCTCAATCGTCTTCAAGACATCCACTTGCGTCACCAGCACTTAGAACAAGAAATATTACCAAAACCCTAGAAACACCCCCTTACACTTCTTTCCAGTCTGAATATATACATAAAAATCTTTATTGTTATTTTCTATAAAGTATTGGCCACTAAGTTTTAAAGTGTGGTAAAAGATTTTAAAACTTGGGTAATTTAAAGTGAGATGATGCCTTCTAGCTCTCCTCACATTTCTAAACCGAGAGTTCTTTGGGAAAGTAAGTTTATCTATTTGGCTGCAATGTATGTGTCTCTCCCTGATTGGGTCTTCTTAATTAGCCTTTTAGGTTAGGTGCTTCTGGCTAAATGATGATCCAAAGGAGCTCTATCTTACAGCCCTTAGCTTCTAAGTTTAGATTTCTTACAGTAGTCAGTCAAGAGCAGGTACAGATTTTGAACATCCAGGCGATGTGTTAAAGAGGCTAAATCTGGTGGTAGTTTGGAGACAGCCACATGCTATTATTGCCAGCAGAGTTGGAAGGTAGAACCAAGAGCATGTGGGGAATTCCAAAGGTGTGGAGAGGGAGCAACAGGTAAAATTGAGTATGACAGAGATGCACAAATCAAGAGCATTAGGACTTTAGCTTTGCCATGATATCTCACAGGGGGGTTTTCATAAATAGGAGAGATGACTTGGAATACAGAGCCGTTTTTTAGGAAAAGCAATTCTCATTTAGTGTCAAACAGCCTCATAAATAGGAAGATGTAATAAAAACATATTACTTAGTAGTTGTTCTCTAAGAACATATCCCTTGGTTATCTTAGGGATCATGGAAGAATGAACAGATTCTCCACCTTTCCCTCTGTCTATTTTATGTTTATTTGGTAAATATACTATCTACCCTTTCTACCATTCTACCCTTTACCCACCTACTTCACCTACTTACTCTTTGCTATATAATTGGCATTTTTGAAAACTTTTTTAAAGGACTTTATTTACTTTTAGAGAAAGGGGGGAAGGGAGGGAAGAAGAGGGAAAGAAATATCAATGTGCAGTTACCTCTCACGCGTCCCCACCTGCAACCCAGGCATGTGCTCTGACTGGGAAACGAGCTGGCAACCCTTTGGTTTGCCGGCTGGTGATCAATCCACTGAGCCACTGCAGCCAGGGCTGTAATTAGCATTTTTAAATGCTTGAATAATGTTCTGAGTTTTCCTAATTTTCTTTGTACCACTCACATTTAAATCTGTCCCTGCCATTACAGCACCAATATGGGGCTAGGAGAAGAAGGCCAAATGGAAATATAGTTTCATTCTATATATAGTTAACCCTAGAACAGCTTGGGGGTTAGGGGCACCCCTATGCAGTTAAAATTCTGTATATACTTTAAGTTGACCCTCTGTATCCATGGATTTGGAAGGAATGTTTTTGTTCATGGTTGGTTGAATCTGTGGAAGTGAAACCCAGGAATATGAAGGGCCAACTCTGTATTTATTGAACCAGTGTATTTAGTGGACCCATGCAGTTCAAACCCGTGTCATGCAAATGTCAGTTGTACGTATGTGGTAATTTAAGATAGGTGAAACAGAGACCAAGATTATGAAATGGTGTGAATTAATCTCTCAAAGTGGGTAGCTTGAGAGAAAATGCTGTACCTGTGTTGTGTTCAATAGACATGGTTTTGTTACACAATTATAAGTGAATGGAGAGAAGGAGAAAACAAAATGCAGAGAGAAAGTGACATCAAACTATGAATAGAAGGAAAAACTAAAACTTTATTTGGGAAACAGTTGCCTGGCTTATAAAACTGAGAATTGGCATCCACAAGAAAGATCTTTGTGTTTCTCCCATTTCACAGGTTAAAGGAGAAGACTTACTCCCTGTGGCCCTTTCTTCTGGATGACCAAGAGAAGTATTCAAATCCACTCTACAGCTCCCAGTCTCAGAAATTTGCTGTTTTAGAGCCAAATACAGTATCTTTCAATTTTAAGTAAGTTGGCATCTTTGAATGTTTATATTGTTTTTCTCAAATGCATTCATTTATTGTAATTTTTCTTTTTCTTTTTCGGTCATAAAGGTTTTGGAGAAACATGTACCATCAATTTGATCGAACATTGCATCCCAGGGAGTCGGTGTGTAACATAATTATGAACATGAATGAGCAAAATAAACAGTTAGAGAAAGACATTAAAGACTTAGAATCTGTAAGTATTCTGAATTATCTAACATAATATATTTGGAATATAAAGTTAGTTTACTTCCTTACTTGTGTTCTTGGTATAAATTAGTGTATGATCAGGGCCCAAAGAAATGGAATTTATTTATAAAGCTTATGTATTTATTCTTATATGTTTAAACTTCAGCCAAAGTGTTCAAAGTGTTCTCCATTTGATGCACTACTACTCAAGATGTTTTTTTCCACAGCTCAAAACAGTTATTGAAGTTGTCAACTGTTTTTAGTATCATCTGTTCCACATCAGCAAAATGTTTCCCTTTGAGGACTTTTTTAATTCAGGGAAACAAAAAAGTTGTTCAGGGTAAGATCTGCTGAATAGGGAGGGTGGGGTGTAGGGGTCATGCCATTTTTGGTCCAAAATCTACTGAACGCTCTGTGGTGTGGGCAGGTGCACTTGTAAATCACCCATCATGAAATGGACAAATGTGTTGAAGTCTTCAGAAAAATTCACTGAAGCTGAATGCAGCTTCTCACAACAGTGCCACCTGGTACACTGATACAGACAAGTTTCTAGAATACTCACCTAGCGTATGAAGCTAGAAGCCCTCTAGAAGACAGTTCCAGTTTTTGTGGGTCCCCTCTCATGGAAACCTCATAAGCACACATGGTTACTTGACAGTCAGATCTCTGCTTTGAATAGGCTAGTTTGAGTCACTTTCCCTGAATTTTAATGTATATTGAAATATCTGAACTGTATAGAATAGTAGAGATACAAAATAATAAATATCAGGATTTCAGATTGTTCTTGTTTTTAAGAAATGAAACTTGATATATTTGAAGACCCGGATACTTCTCTTCAGGTTTCCCCCACCTAATTTCACTTAATTTGGCATTAATTATTCCTGTGAACATTCTACTATGTAAATTTGTACCCACAGCAATTTATAGTACTTTTTGTATGTTTTAAATACCAAAGAACATATTTTTTGTGTGTGGTGTAAAGGGCAACAAGCAACTTGAATGCCCATGTACCCATCACTCAGGAAACTGCATATTTTAAAAATATAGAGATAAGCGTGCTTCATTTTGCTCAACATTGTTTTGAAATTTAGCCATGTCAATACATGTAGTTTTAATATATTTCTTTTGGTCATAACTAATACATAATATTGTCTTGTATGGATAGATCACGGACTGTCCATTCAACTGCTGAACATTTTAATTGTTTTTAGTTTTGGATTTCCATAATAAGTGAAGCTGAGTGACATTTCATATGATTTGCTGACCATTTGGTTTTCTATTTTCTGTGAATGTACTATTCCAACACCTGCTTATTTTTCTGTTGGCATATCTGCCTTTTTCTAATTAATTTGAAGAGTTCTGTATATACTAGGCTCTGATTCTTCTTTAGTTATATATGTCACAAATGGCTTTGTCCAATCTATTCTTTTCCTTCCACTTCATTTATGGTATGTGTTGTTCAGGGGCTTTGCATTTTAATGTAGTCAAGTGGATCAGTCTTTGTTTTATGCTTTGCACCCTGTTTAAGAAATTCTTCTTCAACTTAAGACTTTCCTATAATCTTTGCCATCATATATAACCAAAAAGAATTAGCAAGGACATACTTTTAAAACCTTAGACAGTTGTTGTAACTGTCTTTCTGCCTCTCAGGCAGGAATGTTCCTTAGTCATCAAGTACTGTAATGGCTGCTTGAGTAGACTTAGGAGGATGTGTTCGAGAGACAGGCTCAAGATACAGGTAATTCAGGAAGATCCATCTGCAGATCAGTCCAAGGATTTGGAGAGTGGGATACTCTGCCAAAGATTATTTTTTAAATCTTCTGTTCAGCAAAAAAAAAAAAAAAAAAAATTCTGTTGTGTTTCTAAAGTTATGTTCACCTGACAGACTATTGTAGAAAAACCGTGTAAGAGAGCTCTTTAGGCAATAACATCTTTAGCTGAATAAGTATGTATTTCTTGTGTTATTTAGTGATCTCAGGGTGAATGTCTCATACATTTCTTTCATTATTAAATGTTTATTTCTTGCCCTGGCCTATGTGGCTTAGTGGATTGAGTGCCAACCTGCAAACCAAAGGGTTGCTGTTTGATTCCCAGGCAGGGCACATGCCTGGGTTGCAGGCTGGCTCCCCAGTTGGGGGGTGTGCGAGAGTCAGCCAATGTTTCTCTATATATAGATGTTTCTCTCCCTTTCTCCCTCCCTTCTCTCTCGAAAATAAATAAAAATGTTTTTTAAAAAACGTTTACTTCTCATAAGTTTTAGGTAATGTATGCTCTTTTCAAGTATAAAGTCCTAGTGATGTTCTATAGTCAAGTGTAACCATTGCAAAAGTTGTAAACAATTAGGATTTTCAACAATGTCTTACTCATCTGCACTAAATTTCACTAATTTTTCAAGATTCAATTTTGTACCCAAAGAGAACATTGTACAGAAGCTTGTTTTCTTCTTTCATCTACATATTTGAACATTTACTGTGTGCAATTAGTAAATTTTTTCAAATTTGTATTTGTTCTAGAAAATCAATAAACACAAAAATGAGCAAATTGATGGAGTTCTCACCAAGGAATTGTTACATTCAGTTCGTTCTGAGTCACCTACCCTCAAAACCTCCCTGTGTTTTAAGGAGCAAACTCTGCTACCTAAGAATGATACCCTTCGAACTATAGAGGGCAGCAACCCTGCGGATAATCGTTACAGTGAATACGCTGAGGAGTTTTCCAAATCCAAACCTGCTGTGGTCAGCTTAGAGTACGGTGTGGCAAGAATGACTTGTTAGACTCACAGAGTATTTTTTGGACAACTGTAGTGCAAGAAGTGATTTATTGTGAGGATGATCTGTGTGCATGACCAAAAGGAATTTGTCTAATAATGATCTTAGGGTTTAACAGTAGGTCAATAGTTGAAAGAAGGGTAATAACAGCTCTTGTGAGAGAAATAAGTCAGTATAACTGTTTCTAACAAGGAATGACTTTCTGTTTTTTGAAGAAACAAGTGATATTGGCAAATTTGTTCAAAGCAAAATCTGCATTGTACACTAGCATATTGAGTATCATTTCTATATGATTTATATGTTAATTTTAGCCAAACAGCGATAGCCTTACTTAACTATAATTTAATTGCCAGTAAAGAAAACTTGACAAAGCAGACCCTTAATTATTGATGTGGCATGTTCTTTCAATTATGCAACCATGTAACACTGAATATTTACCTATTTTACCTGTTAGTCATGTTTAATGTTGAAGTGCCATGAAAAATATTTCTAATAAAGCCTTAAAATCTCAGTTTATTCTTTACTCTTAGGTGTTATAGCCTAGAACTGTATTTTTTGGTTTTCTTTTGTCAGCCTTGTTTTATTTGTGTAGATTTCTCTCTCAGTACTGCAAGCCTTGCATGCCTAGCCCTCCTGTATAGGTTCACTGTTACGTTCATGTTTAGCTCATCCAACTTCCATAGTCAGAATTAATGACACTAAAGTTTTCATTCTGATTACAGTTTGCTTAGTACTACATTTGATGATATTATTTATAACATAGGTTATTGATTTTCTTTAATATTTACAAGGTCTGTCCAGAAAGTATCAAGCCAATGTCAATGTAATTAAAACAGTTTGCGCAGTCAATACTTTTGGAACAGACCTCATATTAAGCACATTTGACTGTCTTTTGTGTATGAATTACCGCATTCTATTGATTCTTATTTTGTAATTGACTTTATTCTTTTGATAACTGTAACTTTAAAAATCTGATGTTCTAAAAACTGTTCTTAGATCATGAATAGTACATATATACTTTTAAACTGTTTTTTTCTTCTCAGTGAGTTACTACTCTTTCTAGACTATTTCACTTTCAGTTCACCCAAACATTTTTGGGTAAAAACAAAAGGGAAATACAAATATATTTTGCTTGGTTATTTGAATCTTAAAGCAGTCATTTCTATATGAAATAATATTTTCTGTTAATATAAAAGAAGAAAAGGAAAATGAAGGATAGTCTAATATAAAGTTAATGTTTAACAAAAACAACGTAAATGCTAGAAGAGTTTCATTTTGCCATTTAACTGTTTATTCTATATACTACTACATATCTTTAAATCACAAGAGGGAAAAGCACTTGTAGTTAGTTGATGGCCTGCTGGGCCAGGAGGACCCAACTCACACAGGACCGGAATGCCTGAGGTCAGGACTGCTGGAGCCAGCTTGCTTCGAAATTGAAAATTTAAGTGGCGTGGGTGGCATGAGGCATAATTCAAGGGTACAGAGAGATTTGTGAAGGACCCCTCATGCTTCTCTTTATTGTACCTGTATCTATTACTGGTTTTTAGCATAAATATCTTTTTTCAAGTGGAATAAAAGCTTTATTGTATGAGAACTTGCCTAATCCAGTTCAGTTTTCCAGTATCTTTCTGTAACATATTGATAAGAAAACACTGCTTTTTTAAAACAGTAACAGAAATATACTATATGTAAAATATTATTTGTGATATTTAAGCACTGGGACAGGAAACTTAATATTTAGGACCACAAAAGGAAAGCTTTTGTGCCTTGTTACTTGGTTCCAATACTGACTGGTTTTAGAATCTTCCACAGAAGATTTGTTATAGTCAGCTTCAGCTCTTTGGTTTATTATGTTATAATCTTCAACCTGAGGCACATATATATGTGTTTATCTGCTCTCACGTGGACTGAAAAATCTGTTAACATCCTGAGTGACCTATAGGGTATATATTGGCAACAAGCAGATTGTGTATGTCTCATAAAATTGGATTTATGTTCAGTGTGTTTGGGAATGTATAGCATTAAGTTATTTCATACATTGCTTAAAGGTACTTAAATGTTCATGTTTTACTTTGAATGTTTTGTTTTGGGGAAAAAATGGGATCAAGTTGTAGTTTTTGGGGTTTTTTTCCCATCACATAGGCATATGGACCTTACTACTAATCATAACAGTATCAAGGTTGAGCAGTTCATTTTCCAGGAAGATAAATGTTGATAAATAATAACCATTGTATATAAAAATAATTTCCAAAATACTTAAAATAGGCATAAATGGGCTAAAAGGTTCAGCAATGTAGTTGATTTTATCATTAAATTTTTCCTTTGTGTTCCTGTCACTTCTGTTATAATCAGTGTTTATCTTGCTCATACCAACTTGTTAATGGAATTTAACCAGTATGTACATTCAAAGAGGTAAAACATCTCCTCAAATACAGATCTAGGTAGGCTTGGAGTTGGTTCACTGGTCTCTGAGACCCAAAAGTTGAAAGGTTCTTCATGCATAGGTGACTGCACCCAGCTATCCCACAGCTATAACCATGCCACAAAACAAGTATATTGAGTTACACTATAAGCACTATGGATATCGTTTTTATTACCATGAGAAAAAAAGGAAGGTCAAGAGACTCATGAATGTTCAAAGAAGGCAAAGAAGATGATTTGTCTGAAGGCTAAACTCTACCATAAACAGTGCCAGGTTGAGAAAATACAAATGAAGAAGACTATCAAGATGCATGAAAAGAAAAACACCAAACCAAAGAATGAGTAGAAGATTCCACAGGGACCAGTACGAGCACATCTCCTGGTCAGGGAGGGACAGTCCCTCTGCCCAAAGTTCATACCCAGGGAGAAACAAAGGTATTGAAAGTTATTCGAACTGGAAAGAGAGAAAAAGGCATGGAAGAGGATGGTTACTAAAGTCTGCTTTTTGTTGGTGATGGCTTCCCTTGAAAACCACCTAAATATGAAAGATGCATTGGGCCAATGGGCTTACATTTCAAGGAGGCCCATGTAACACATCCTGAACTGAAAGCCACCTTTTGCTTGCCAATTCTTGATGTAAAGAAGAATCCTTCATCCCCGCTTTATTCAACTTTGGGTGTTATTACCAAAGGTACTGTCATCAAGGTGACCATAAGTGAGTTGGCAAGAAGGCAAGGTTATTTGGGGGAAATATGCTCAGGTTACCAATAATCCTGAGAATGGTGGTTATATAAATACAGTCTCACTGGTGCAACAGCAGTTTTATACTCCTTGTAATTATTGAAGACTAAGCACCAATGAGGAAAACTCCATGTTGTTTCTGCATAGTGCAGTGTTGTAACAACTTACATGTCTGCAGCCATCAAGAGAACTATTTGCTTTACCGTAAAGAACATTAAAATGGCCCAGTTTAACAAGTTGGAAAAAATGTCTAAAAGGACCTAGATGTAAACATGAGGGGGAACATGATTGGCAGAGAATAGTTTATTTTATTTGAGGGTGTTTTGAACAGGTTAGCTAGGCTAGAAAGCTCAGGGAGGCTTCACTAAATAAAGGTGAAAGAAAGCTTCTCCCTTTTCCCTCAGTTCTATTTTGTGGGGTAGCAGGACAGGGTGGTAGTATCAGGATAGACTTTCCCCCCTTAATTTTAGATTTCAGAAAACCGATTTAGAGAAGTTTTAGTTTCACAGCAAAATTGAAAGTCTAGAGAGTTCCCTGATAGCCCTACCCTACACATTCATAGCTTTCTCCATCATCAGTATCCCTCACCAGAGCAATACATTCGTAACCATTGATGAGCCTACATTGATAAATCATAATCACCCAAAGTCTATAGTTTAGGGTTCTTTTTTGGTGTATATTCAGTGGGTTTGGACCAATGTGTATTGACCTTTAATAATGCCATACAGAGTATCTTCACATCCCTAGAAATCCTTTGTGCTCTCCCTACTCATTCCTTTTCCCTCGACTGGCAACCACTGATCTTTTTTACTGTCTCCATAGTTTTACTGTTTCCAGAATGTCATATGGTTGGATCATATGGGGGTTGGGGGAGGGGGGGCTCCAGAATGCATACAAAATTGTGTATTCCTACATGTTTAACCTTCATTTACCTTCAAAATACTCTTTATTTGATGCAATACACCTATTGCAAACATTTTTTCCATAGCTCAAAACAGTGTTTGAACTTGTCAATTTTGATGTTTTTTTAGTGCTGCTGCCGTTTTATGTTGTGTTTTTGTTTGTTTGCTTCACCTCTTCCACATCAGTAAAATGTTTCCCTGTGAGGACTTTTTTCATCTGTGTAACAAAAGTTGATCAGGATGAGATTGGTAAATAGGGAGGGTGAGGCACAGGGGTCATGCTGTTCTGGCTGAACACTTGATGTGCAATGTGGGCAGGTGCACTCAGAAATCACCCTTCATGAAATGGGCAAATGTGTTAAAAGTCTTTTTAAAAATTCACTGAAGCTGATTACAGCCTTTCACAACACCACCAGCTGGTGCACTGATACAGATGGGTTCGTAGAACACTCACCTGGTGGGGGAAGCCTGTGCTACAAGGGACCTGCCCTCCAGAAGATAATTACAGGTTGTTTTTGGTCCCCCCACGTACTATGTAACCTTTAAGATTAGCTTCTTTCACTTAGTAATACGCGCTTAAGTTTCTTTTGTGTTTTTTTATTTTGTTTAAAGATTTTATTACTGTAGAGAGAAGGGAAGAGACATCAATGTACGGTTGCCTTTCACCTGCCTCCAGCCAAGGACCTGGCTGGAGACCTGACTTGCAACCTGGTTATGTGCCCTGGCTGGGAATCAAACCAGCAACTTTTGGGTTCGCAGGCCGATGCCATATCCACTGTGCCACCAGCCAGGGCCTCCTTTGTGTTTTTTCATGCCTTGCTGGCTCACTTATTTTTGTTAGCGTTGCGCAGTCTTCCATTGTCTGGATGTACTAGAGATTACTTGTCCATTCTCCCACTGAAGGATATTGTAGTTGCTTCCAAGTTTTAGCAGTTATGAATAACGCTTCTGTAAACATCCATGAGCATGTTTTTGTGTGGATGGAAGTTTTCAACCCCTTTGGGTAAATACCAAGGAGCATGATTGCTGGATTGTATGGGAACAGTATGTTCAAATTTGTAAGAAGCTATCAAACAGTCTTCCAAAGTAGCCACACCATTTGCATTCCCAGCAGCGATGAATAGAGTTCCTACTCCTCCCCGTCCTTCCCAAGGTTTGGTGGTGTCGATGTTCTAGAATTTGGCTCTTTTAATAGGTGTGTAACTAGCCTCACCTTTTGATTTTTGTTTTTTTCAGAAAGTCTAAAATACTAAAAAACTTCCAGTTGGCATTCTATGTTGGATGCAAAACTGATTGTCTGCAAAGCTAGAGCGGTTGCAGACTTTCATCAGTGACTTTGAGCCATTTTCATTACCCAGATTTTAGCTATTATGTTGGCTTTTCCATGTAATGATCCAACTGGCATTAGCATGTCTCGATTGATTAAAATAAAATGTGAAACTTATTTTTAAGACATAACTATGCTTTAGGAATCTATCTACAAAAAGAAAGCTTGTAATCAAGATTAATCATTTAAAAAAGTATACATACTATTGTACTTGCTATCTTGTAAGAAAATAAATACTCATTTCTGCCATTTTATAAACAGCTCTAGTTATTTCTGGGCAAGAAAAATATCCTTTTGTATAGCAACTTTTATAAAATAGTAGACTGTATAACAAGCAATTTTCAGAAGCCAGCTACTTAGTAGATTCTTAAAACCCTAAGTTTCTGGGTCCACAAGCGTGGTTTGGGACTCTGGAGTTAAAGCCACTTGCATAGGTAGCAATGAAGTGTTTGCATTTATGGAGACTCTGGTGTGAATTGGTATGGGATCACTCAGGAACACTGACCTAAATCACCTACCCTAATTATTAAGTATCTCTTGTTCTTAAAGGAAACAATTTCAAAGAGCAATAGCCTTGGGAGCATAATACTTGTGACACATGGCTGCATAAGTGAAGGGGGGAGAGAATCCTTTGTTCTGAGCCACCTCAAGTTTGGGCTGTCACTGCAGCATCCCCTGGTCTAACCAGAAGGATGAAACCACTGGCTCACCTGAGACATTAATACTTTTTCAATTTCATCTAAAGTCCAGTCCCTTTTGTCCCAAACGGCTTCTGACGTGTGTTTTTGCACCCCTCTTGTTACAGTGTGGAAGGAAGCCAATATCCCCCACTCTATGCAGTTTGGGTTGGGACACAGAAGAATAGCGTTTTCCTGAGCGGTGCTTTGCCTATCTATGGCTGGTGACTAGTGTCTTGGTGATGCGAATGACTGGATAAACCTCTTACCCCAAGAGGGTGGGAGGGATTTTTGGACCGTAGAATGGTGTTGAAAGAATTTACTGGGCTACTCAAGATTTCACAGGTGGACAAGATTAGTCACCCTACCACTGCGTCTCAGGCAGCAATTATAGCTTAAAACAGGGCAGCAGATGCGTGTGCTCCCTTTCTCACCTGGGGGGACCTGCAGAGGACCTTCCCTGGATGAATATACAGAGAGACATGTGGTCTCTCTCTGCTGCCCCAGATCGACATGCAGACAGGGACTCGGCCTGCTCCCCTAGATGGACCCATTGACAGACACGCGGCCTGAGAACTCACCTGGTTTGAGAAGAGGGGCGCAAAGCGGGGAAGGGAGACACGCAGCTTGCACAGAGACGGGGAATAACCTGCGGTATGAGAGTTGGGAAGTGTGCGCAGGATACTCTCCTCATTGGGTATAGCAGCTGCCAGGAACTTTGCATTTTTAGCTGGAATGCTAAATTGTGAACTGTTGTGTTCCTGAAAGACGGTATCTTTTGCTTGGTTGAAAGCTAGCCTAATAGGGCAGGACTGTATATTGTGGGTGTTTTTAAAGGGAGTGAGATTTAACAGCACAATTGCACCTTTAATACAAACCTGCATACACCACAAATGAGCAAAATACCTTTCCTTTTCACCAAACTCTGTTATTAAGAGTCATTCCTGGCGATGGGCAGACCAAGCCCATTAAAACTGAGGATACACCTCCCCACCACCACCAAGGGCCCTGTTACACTCTCAGGTCAGATTCATGCATTGCATTTAGCCACAGCTCCTTCGTCATGAGCAGTCCCCTCATCTCCCCCCATTTGCATTGACTGATTCAGACCAGTTGTAGAGCATTATCCCACTCCCTGCAGTTGTCGGATTGTTTCCTCCTGGAGTAGCTTACCTCTGTCCTCTGCTTTACCTCCTGTAATGGGGGCACTAGATGAGATTCAGATTGATTAAACAGTTTGGGAAAGATGCGGTGTGCCTCACGTTGATTTAGTTAGGAGGGTACACTGTAATGTCAGGATGTTCCACTGTTAGATTTCATATTTGATCTCTTGGTTGATCTCTCCAATGTAAAGGTACGTTTTCCCCTTTGCACTTAGCAAATTCTCTCCAGGTTGATATTTTAGCATCAGAATGAATACCCCACTCCCTAACTACCCCATTCACTGATGGTATTTACCCGAAGCAATTGTTTCATTGGGTGTTCCGAAATAGTGATTTTTTTCTTTTGCCTTCCTTTTTACATTAATTTGCTTATGTTCTTTAAAGAAGTGCTTTTACTCATCAACTGGGAAAATTCCTCTGAAAAAAGACGGGGTAAGTGTTTACTTCTTCCCCTTTCGTGACTAATTTTCAAAATAAGGGGTTGTTAAATAGTCACCTCTCTCTTTTGTAGAAATGTGGAGTTTTTATAATCAATTACAGTAAATGCTTTGTTGTTGTTGTTGTTGTTGTTGCTTAAGCTGTTCTGAACCTAACTGGGGAAGGGGGAGCTTTAAATTCCTTCCACATCCTTTGGACATGCACCTCTCAGTTCTGAGCTTGCCTTTCATTTCTGGCATAAGTAGATGCTCTAGGCTCACCTTGTGCATTTTCTACCCCAGTTTTGGAATTAGCCATTTCTTCAAGGAACCTTTGTTTCTGTTGCTGAGAAACATTATTTAGAAACCAAATTTTAGGCATTAGATATGCTCATTGCTACCGAGATGTGATCGCTTCTAAGTCCTTTCAATGGGCAGGGCTAGGAAATATATTTTTAAAAATCATGAGTTTCAACAATATTAATTCAAAGTATTACCACAGTGTTTAATTCATATTGTATATCTCTTTTTTCCCCTTATACTGAAAATCCTGTTTTATTTTTAGATTTATTGATTTTAGAGAGAGAAGAAGGAAAAGAGAGAAACATTGATTTGTTGCTCCACTTATGTATGCATTCGTTGGTTCATTCTTGTATGTGTCCTGACCCACAACCTTGATTGAACCCACAACCTTGACATTTCAGGATGATGCTCTAACCAGCGGAACTACTTCGTCAGGGCAGAAAATTCTGGTTTCTAATAATATGAATATATTGACATTTTTTCTTTATTCTACAATGTACAAAATTTACTTTCAAAATTATAACCAGTGTTACTGCTAATAGAAATATTGAGTAAAACTTAGGACTCCTTAGTAGTTTTTATTATTCTTATGTGTGTCCTACCAAAGGTGTACAGAGTACTGTATTCAAGTCACTTGAAATAATTTTTTGTTTGCAATAAAAATTTTATATACAATCAAGATGTTTTGTATTTAGTTTTAGGATTTGCTTATGCATTTCCTTCTTGTTTTAGTGGATTTTTAAATGGGTAAAACAGTTACTTAGCTCAAAGTTCAAATTTGTACAAACAGGTATATGCAGAAGCCTTGCTTTTATTAGTTTCTCTTTCACACTGGGTAGCCATTTTTATTAGTTTCACATAATATACACATAGTATATGTGAATACATAGTATATACACTGTATCATAGTATACATATACATAGTGTACACATAGTATGTAGTATCACATTAGTATACACAGATATGTATGTATATATTTTAATCTTTACTTGAGATATATTTACTGATATTTTAGAGAGGAAAGGAAAGAGAGAGAGAGAGACAGACAGACAGACAAAGACTGTGGGAGAGAAACATTGACCAGTTGCCTCCTGTATGCACCCCAACTGGGGACAAAACCTGCAACCCAAGTATATGTGCTAACTGGGAGGATTGAACCTGCCACTTTTTGTTATATGAAATGATGCTCCAACCACTTTGCCACCTGGTCAGGGCCTTAAACATATATTTATTTCCTTTTTATTGAACAAAAGATATATGAGGCCTGTCCTGAAAGTATCAAGCCAATATCAATGTCATTAAAACAGTTGGCAGAGCCAATACTTTAGGGACAGACTTTGCATATACTGTTCTATATCACTCTTTTTTCACTCACCAGTGAATCTTGGTAATTGTATCAGCATAGGTAAAGCTTGCTTAGTCCTTGCTTTTGAGACGCCATTGTGCAGATTTTATTAATCTATTCAACTAGTTCTTATCTTAAAACTTTTATTATGCAAATGTCCAAATGTTTAAAAATGAGAGTAGTATAATGAACCTTTATGTATTCACCTAGTCAATCATTATTATTTTAAAGATTTTATTTATTTTTAGAGACTGGGGAAGTGAGGGAGAAAGATGGGACAATCTCAAGTTGCCTCTCACATGCCCCCACCCCGCAGTGGGGACCTGGCCTGCAACCCAGGGATGTGCCCTGACTGGGAATCCAACCAGTGACCTTTCAGTTCACAGGCTGGCACTCAATCCAGAGCCACATCAGTCAGGGCAAGTATCAATTATCAATGACATTTTGCTAATTACATTTAATTAATACTCTCTTTTGTTGCTGGGATATATTTGTATAAAAACACATTTCAACAAATGTAACAGCATAATCAATTAAAAAACACACACAAAACAAAGCACATTTCTAACATGCCATTTTATCCAAATGTTCAAAATGTGCGTGTGTGTAAATGTGTAAGTTACTAATACTTTATATAAAGTATATAGTTTATTTTTTACCTCCTTCGGTTTCTACTTTTTGGATTGTCAACTATATGTAACATTCTTTGATTCCCACCTGCTACTTACATGTCAATTGATCAGTTTATTATACTTTTTTCTTTCTCCCTTCTCCTCCCTTTTCTCAGTTGGGTTACTTCCACTTTTTCAGAGTGTGTGACATTACCAAATCCCCAATTTTGATGTACTCTTGAATGTATTACTGAGACACCCTTGATCTCAACAGCATCCTTTTGCCAAAGTTTCCCTGTGGATCTTACTTCCTGCAATATTCCTCAGAAGGGCTTGTAGATACCATCTTTAATTAGTCCTTGTACATTTAAAATGTTTTCTGTAGATTTGATTCTTTAAGAGTATTTATTATGGCTGCATATAAAATCCTTTGCCCACACTTTTGTGTGTGGTGGGGGTTGTTAAAAATGTTCCATGGTTTAATTCCTTTGTATACTATTGAGCAGTCTGAAACCAACCTGATTTCTTTCCTTTGTAAATGACTCGGTCCTTTCCTTGGAGGGTGTTTTGTTTTGTTTTGGTTTGGTTTGTTTTTGTCAAGTGGTTTTGTGAGCTACGTCTTGCAGTTACCTCTTCTAGGTCAATTTTTCCAAGCATGCTAGGGACCAGCACGTCAAAGGGAGGAATTTACTACCAGGTCAATTGGTTGCAAGGGCTGGCTGTGATCACTTACCGCCATGGAGGATTAGCTGTGTAAGGGTCCACCCCGCCCAGAGCAAAGCTTACTTCAGTAGGGCTCTGGTGCTGACTGAGTCTGGTCCTTGAGTGGGGGAAGGGGAGAATGCACCTGGAGTGTCCAGCTCTAGTGAACAGGTAGGCTGTGCCACTGGACTCTACAGAATCCCTACTACGTAAGGCCACTCGACCAAGAATGGGAGGCATAACAGTTCTACCTAATACACTCGTACATAGATACAAGCACAGAGAGACTGCATAAATGAGGAGACAAAGAAACATGTCCCAAGGGAAAAAAAAAAAACAGAACAAAATTCCTGAAAAGGAACTACTGAACAAAATGGTGACGAGCGATCAATGAGATGCAGAGTTCAAAACTCTGCTTAGAAGTATGCTCAATGAACTTAATGAAAACTTCAACAGAGAGAGAGGAAACTTAAAAATGGAGGTAAAAGACATAAGTAACGAGTCAGAAATGAAGACTACAATAACTGAAATGAAGACTACATTACTGGGAATCAGCAGTGGAGTAGATGAGACAGGATCAAATTAATGACTTTAATATAAGGAAGCAAAATCCCCAGTCAGAACAGCAAAAAGAAAAAAAAATTTTTAAAGATAATGTAAAAAGATAATGTAACCTCTGAGATTACTTAAAGTGTATCAACATTCAAATCATGGGAGTGCTGGAAGAAGAAGAGAGAGCAAGAAATGGAGAACCTATTTGAAAAAATAATGATAGAAAACTTCCCTACTTGGTGAAGAAAACAGACATACAAGCCCAGGCAGTGCAGAGTTGCAAACAAGATAAACCCAAGGAGGGCCACATTAACACACATCATAATTAAAATGCAAAATATTAAAGACAGTATCTTAAAAGCATCTAGAGAAAAGCAGTTACCTACAAGGGAGCTCCCATAAGACTGTCAGCTGATTTCTTAACAAAAACTGCAGGCTAGAAGGGACTGACAAGAAATGTTCAAAGTGATGAAAAGCAAGGACTACAAACCAAGATTACTCTACCCAGCAAAACTATCATTTAGGATTGAAGCATATATAAAGAGCTTCCCAGACAAGAAAAAGCTAAAGGAGTTCATTACCACCAAACTAGTATTATGTAAAGTGTCAAAGGGTCTTTCGGAAAAGGAAAAAGAGATCAGAAACCTGAACAGTAAAATGGCAATAAATACATATGTATCAACACTGGAATCTAAAAACAAAATAAGAACAGAAACAGACTCATAGGTAGAAACAGCTGTTAGAGGGGAGCAGGATTGGAAGGCTGGATGAAAACAGTGAAGGGATTAAGGAAAAAAAAATCCAACTCATAAACACAGACAACCATATGGTCATTATCAGAGAAAAATGGAGGAGAGGTAGAAGAGGGTAAAGGGGAATAAATGGTGATGGAAGGAGACTTGACTTTGGGTGGTAAATACACAATGCAATATACAGATGATGTATTATAGAATTGCACACCTGAGACCTGTATAATTTTATTAAACCATATGATCCCATAAATTCAATAATCTTTAAAAAGGTTTTCTTTGGAAAGTTAAAATGTAACCTTTGTTTCCAGAAAACTTTTCTTTTTCTTTGGTTTCTTTTTTGGTACAGTAGTTTTTGTTTCACATCTTTTTCTTTGTCCATTTCCTTTCTGAGTTTTTGAGTTTATGATTAGTGGTCATTTATCATATTAGCACTTGTTTATTTATTTTACAAGATTTTATTTATTATTTTTAGAGAGGGGTAGGGAGAGAGGCAGAGAGAGAGAGAGACATCAACGTATGATTGCTTTTCACCTGCCTCCAATTACAGACCTGGCAGGAGACCTGGCTTGCAACCTGGTTATGTGCCCTGGCTGGGAATCAAACCAGCAACCTTTGGGTTTGCAGGCCAGTGACTTACCCACTGTGCCACCAGCCAGGGCCTAGCACTAGCTTTTTTAAACTTATATTTTAAAGCATGTTTTATTATTACTATAATTTGTCTCTATTTGTAACTTTTCTCTTTGGGATTTCCTCTGCTGAAGTTTTAATTCTCATTGTTTCTGTTCCTATATTAACTTCACATGGATGTTCTTTTGTTTGTTTTGTTTTCTATTCATGAGTATTTGTGTTGGATTTTCCTGGATCACTGTTGCCCGTGATCCTAAGTAGAATAATGGAGTTAGCTTATCTTACTGAGTTTCTTAGTTGAAGAGGTTCCTTTTCTGTTGCTATAGTTAAATGCAGTTTCTTTAATAAATGGTGCCTTTGTTGTCTGTCTCCTGATTTATTTGTAGTGTCTTGTCTTACTAGGATGCTTATCTTCAGCTGTCTTCTTTCTCAACACTTCCACCTTCCAAATGCTGCCTTGCCCTAGAAATAACATCTTCCTAAGATCATCACGTACATTCCAAGTCCCTTTTTTTCCTGACTCTACAATTTAAGGTATGGTGTTGATATTTCTTCACTTAGAGAGGGAATGAACTCTAGTTGATATTAACTGTCTATCAACCAAACTTCCTTGCACTCCCTTGTTTATTCTCCACCTGACTTTCTATTCTCACGTGGACTGTGGATCCTGGAACTAACTCTGTTGGTCTCAAATCTTTATTTCCCCAGTCACACTTCAATTAAAATTAATAAAATGAATAATTTAAAATGTTAATGGTAATTTAAATGTTTAACTTTAAAATGTTCATTTTAAACATCAATTTCAAAGGACAGCTAAGGTTGGTGGGAAGATGTAGGGTAGAGGGATCAAGCAAGAAGGAAGCAGGTCTTGAACATGGGCAACAGTGGTGATTCAGGGTTATGGGGGTATTCTTTCTATTACCATTCTATTACTGAGTGGTAATAGAAAATAAATAAGTAAAATTTGTCAAATTCTCTGACTTTTAGTAACGATGCATGTGTGTGCCAAGAGAGACTTAATTTGCCCTCCCTGTTTATCCATATGGTTGTATTAATAAATGTGTGGAATTTTAAAAATCCTTACCTGAGGACATTTTTTCATTGTTTTTAGAGAGAGAGATTGGTTGCCTTCTCATATGCACCACAGCTGGGAAGTCAAACCTACTACCTGGGTATGTGCCCTGACTGGGAATTGAACCTGAGACCTTTCAGTCTATGGAATGAGGCACCAACCAACTGAGCAACATTGGCCAGGGCTGTATGGGAGTCTAATGGGAATAACTGGATCCCTGGGAGCCAGGTGGTAGCACTCAATTGCCAAAGGCAAGGTGGGCAGCAGAATCAAAGCAACAACCAGAATAATCTGACTCCCAAAATCCTATGGCATTGGCTACTTGATGATAGTGTTTCTAGAAGTGAAATAAATAGTAAACCTAATAAATTCTTATCTGACCTGGATAGATTAAGTGAAAATATTCTAACCTGAATCATGAAAACAGAGAATAACAACTTCTTAATTCTTAAACATAAACCAATTAGCAACCCCCAGAATCCCTTGAATGAAGGAGAGGCTGGTTCCTTTGAGGAAGGACTCCAGGATACTACCCACATTTTACTTTTAATTTTTTTCCCAGTTTTTTCCCAAAGGGGACTATGGTCTTTTACTAGAATAACTGTACTTGGAGAAAAAATAATCAGATTTTTTTTAGAAACTGTTTGGAACTAATATTAATTTTAGGAGACCCGAAGTATCACTCTGATCCACCAGTCAGAGCAGGGACTTATGGGGGTCAGGTTATCAATGAAGTTAGCTTGGGTCTGTCTCACAGGGGAATCAGTAAGCCCTCAAATTATCCTGTGGTTATTCCCTCAGTTCTAGAATTTGTAATTAGAATAGACATAGTGGGCCCTGGCTGGTGGCACAGTGGATAGGCTCCAGCCTGTGAACCCAAAGGTCTCTGGTTTGATCCCCAGCCAGGGCACATAACCAGGTTGCAAGTCAAGTCCCCAGCCAGGTCCGTGGCTGAAGGCAGGTGAAAGGCAACCATACATTGATGTTTCTCTCCCTCTCTGTCTTTTTCCCTTCCCCTCTCTCTAAAAATAATAAAATAAAACTTAAAAAAATAAGACATAGTAAGCAGCTGGCAGAATCCCCCCACTGGCCCTCTGATTTGTGGATTGAGGGTTATTACAGTGGGAAAGGCGAGCAGAAGCCATTCAGGTGACCTCTGCCTAGGAAAACAGCAAGACAAAAGCAAGTACTTTTGTGTGGCAGCACCTAGTGCCACCATCAAGGACTTGAAAGATGTTGAAGAGGTGATTCCTACCCCATTCCAATCCAACTTGCTAACGGGCCTGTGCAGAAGACAGATGGATTTTGGAGAATGATGGTGGATTATTATTAACTTAACCAGATGGTATTCCTAGGGCAGCTGCTGTACCAGATGTGGTTTCATTGCTTGAGAAAATGAACTGGTACCTGGTATGCAGCTGGCATCTGACAACTGCTTTTTTTCCTCAATATCCGTTAGCAAAGGCCAACAGCAAATGTTTGCTTTTAGCTGACAAGACCAGCAACACACTTTCTCCTACCTGAGGGGAATATCAACGCTCCAGCCTTAACTCAATAGTTCGTTCTCAGGGGTCTTAATTAGCTTTCCCTCCCACAAGGTATCACACTAGTCCATTACACTGATCGCATAATGAGGAATGAAACTTGCTCCATTATGCTGACTAGAGCAAGAAGTAGTAGCTACTCTTGACTTACTGCTGCAACATTTGTATGCCAAAGGTTGGGAAATAAATTTGACAAAAATTTAGGGGCCTTCTATCTCAGTGACATCTCTTGGAGTCTGGTGGCCCATGCAGAGATTTCCCTTCTAAGGCGAAGAAAAAAATTGCTGCATCGAGCCCCTCCTACAATTAAAGAAGCACAACACCTAGTGGTTCTCTTTAGATTTTGGAGGCAACATATCCCTCATTTGGATATGTTATGCTGGCCCATTAACTGAGCAATGCAAAAAGATACTAGTTTTGAGTGGGGCCCAGAATAAGAGAAAGCTCTGCAACAGGCCCAGGCTGCTGTGCAAGCTGGTTTGCCATTTGGGCCATGAGATGCAGCAGGTCCAACGTACCTGAGTATCAGCAGCAGAGAGGGGTGCTGCTCTGAGTCTCTGGTGGGCTTCTATAGGTGAGTCAACATAGGCCCTTAGGACTTTTTAGAAAAGCCCTTCCATTCTCTGCAGATAAGTACTCTATCTAACTGGAGTTATCACACCCAGCAAGCCAGACAGTTGCATCAACCACAAGAGGTAGATATTTGTGATCGGAACCTAGGCAGTCCCTGAAGGCACAGGTAAGTGACATGAAATAGTGGCCCAAATGTCCATGGTCCTCCTTTCTACCTCAGCCTACATGAATGGCCTCATTCAGAGTTCCCTACAGCCAGTTGATAAAGAAAAGATAGGCCTGGCTCACAGGTGTTTCTGCCTGGTATGCAGATACCACCCCAAAGTGGACAGCTACATTATAGCCCCATTCAGGGATATCCCTGAAGGACAATGGTGAAGGGAAACCTTCCCAGTGGGCAAAACCTTGATTAGCACACCTGGTTGTTCACTTTGGAAAGAGGAATGTCTAGATGTTTGACTATATACCAATTCACGGGCTGCAGCCAATGGATTGGCTGAATGGTCAGGGACTTGGACATGATTGGAAAATTAGTGGCAAGGAAATTTAGGGAACAGATAATGAAATAGAACTCTGAACAAGCAAAAAAAAAAAAAAAAAAGTGAAGATATTTGTATCCTTTATGAATGTTCACCAAAGGGTGACTTCAGCAAAGGAGGAATTTATAATGAAGTGGATAGGATGATACCATGAGCCTCCTTCCCAGCCACCCCTGTCAGCACCCAGTGGACTCATGAACAAAGTGGCATGGGGATAGAAATGGAAGCTGCATTGATGGGCTCAACAACATAAACTTCTACTTACCAAGGCTGACCTGGCTTTGGCCACTGCTGAGTGCCAATCTGCCAGCAGCAGAGATCAACACAGTCCCTGATATGGCCGTTACCTGGTGACAGGTTGATTACATGGAACTCTTTTATCATGGAAGGGGAAGCATTGTGTTCTTAATAGAATAGACTCTGAATATGGATTTATCTTCCCTGCATGCAGTACTTCTGCTAAAACTACTATTTGTGGACTTACAGAATACCTTATCCACCATCACAATATTCCACAAAGCATTGCTCAGATCAAGGTACTTACTTCACAATAGAAGTGTGGCAACCAACGGCCCATGTTCATTGAATTAATTGGTCTTACCAATTGATGGTCTCCACCATAATGAAGCTTTTTTTTTTTTTTTTGCTTCATTTTTTTGACAGAACAGTGGAATGGCCCTTTGAAGACTCATTTACAGTGCCAGCTAGGTAACAATACCTCTGGAACAAGGTTCTCCAGAAGTCTATATATGCTCTGAATCAGTGCTCAATATATGGCAGTGTTTCTCCCTATCCAAGAACCAAGGGCTGGAAGCAGGAGTGACACCAGTGACTCTTACCCATAGTGGCCAACTAGCAAATTTTTGTCTCCCATTCTCGCAATGTCAAGCTCTACTAGCCAACAGGTGTTAGTTCCAAAGTGAGGAATGCTTCCATCAGGAGACACAACAATGATTCCATTGAACTGAAAGTTAAGACTGCCCCTGGCCAGTTTGGGCTCCTTGGGCTCCTTGTGCCCCTTGATCAACGGGCAAAGAAGGGATTTACTGTGCTGGCTGAGTGATGAATCCTGATCACCAAGGGGAAATTGTACTGCAATTCAACAATGGAGGTAAGGAACACAGGAAATCCCTTTAGGTGTCTCTCAGTATTACCATGTCCTGAGTAAGGTCAATGGAAAATTACAGCAATCTAATCCAGGCAGAACTGCTAATGGTTTTGACCTTTCTGGAATGTAGATTTGTGTCGCTCCACCAATTAAAGAACCATGACCAACTGAAGTGCTTGCTGAAGGCAAAAGAAATACAGAATAGGTAGTAGAAGGTACTTATAAATATCAGCAAGGACTATGTGACTAGTTACAGAATGAGAACTATAATTTCCATGAGTATTTTCTCCTTATTTTGTTATGAATACATTTATTATGATTACAAAACAAATACATTTTTTAAAAAGATTTTTATTATTTTTAGAGGGATGGGACAGGAAGGAGAAAGAAAGGGAGAGAAACATTGGTGTATGAGAGCTACCTTGACCAGTTGCCTCACACACCCCGACATAGGGACCTGGTCGCCAACCCAGACATGTGCCCTGATCAGGAATTGAACCAGCAACCTTTTGGTTTAGAGGCTGGTGCTCAAACCATTGAGCCACACCAGCCAGAATGCAAAACAAGTATCTTTGTTTTCTTTTCTGTCTTGCATACACTGTATTGATTTAATATCGTAGTGTTTAAGCATTGTTAGTTTTATATCATAATAAGTTACAGAGCATCAAGGAGAAAAGTGAAATCACTCAAGGACTTTATTTCATTTTCTGGAGAAAGGGTTAGTGCGTTTTCAATTGTATGCCAGATAGTTGTATTACGTTAGGTGGAATTGTGACCTTGTCAAAATATGTATGATTTAAGAGGAGTGTGTGTGGATGCCAAGTTGACAAGGAGTGGACTTGGTGTGGTTGTTTTTCTACTTGACTGTGTTATGGGTATGTAGATATTTGGCAGAACATTGTTTCTGGAGGTATTTGTGACAGTGTTTCCAGATGAAATTGGCATTTTGAGTTGGTGGACACAGTAAAGCAGACTGCTCTCCCTAAAATGGGTGAGCATCATCTAATCCATTGCGGTTCTGAATAAATCAAAAAATGAAGAAAGACAGAATTCACCCCATATTCTCCATGAGGGCTTGAGCTGGGACATCAACCTTCTCCTGCCCTTGGAGTGGTTCTCAGGCCTTTGAGCTTGGACTGAATTATATCGCTGGCTTTCCTTGAGTCTCCAGTTTGCCAATGGCAGATCATGTAACTATTCAGCCTCTGTAATCATGTGAGCCAATTCCTTATGATAAATTATCTCTGTATACTGTCCTGAAAGTATCAGCCATGTAAACTTTAAAAATTATATTGGCATTGGCTTGATATTTTCAGGACAGACCTTGTATATGGTTCTGTTGCTCTGAAGAACTCTGACTAATACAGGTAGCTACCATTTTCCTGCAGGAACCCAAAGACCCTTCTATATTCTTTTTATGTTATTATTATTGTGGTAAAATATACATAATGTCAAATTTACCATGTTAACTATTGTAAATGTACAATTCAGTCTTATTAAGTACAGTTAAAGTGTTGTGTAATCATCACCATATCCATTTGCAGAACTTTTTTTATCATCTCAACAGCTGCTCAGTACCCATTAAACATCAACTGATATTGGATGTTTAACCATCTTTGAAATCTGGAAATAAATCCCACTTGGCTATGGTCTATAATCTTTTGGATAAGCTATTGAACTCAGTTTGCTAGTATTTGGTTGAGGATTTTCCCATCAATGTCCATAAAGCATATTGGTTTGTAGATTTCTCTTCTTATGGTATCTTTGATTTTGACCCAGCTCTTTTTTATTGTTGACATGTATAGGTCAGTAAACCAGAGGAAGAGTAACCATCATCCAACACTGTCACTTCAGCAAGAAAGAAGAAAGAAAGCATTTCTCAGCTTCATTAGCTGAACCATCATCTTTCAACTCATGTTAAAATTTTCTTTTGTTATGGTTACCAAAAATGTGAAAATTAAACTTGGCTAAAAGCTCGTGTAAAATATATGAGAAACTCCCAATTCATTATAGCCATGTGAAAGCAAATACAGAGTATTATAAAATAAGTGAGATTGGAAATATCTTGAATAGCACACATGAGTGTGAAATTGGGCAGACAGAAGATCTTATTCAAATTACCAGATCATCAGATGCTGTCATTGGAGGGTGTTACTGTGATAAAAGAGTGATTGAAACATACTGGTGGTGGTCTTGGGGGAGGGGGGTTTCCAGACCCATGCTCTTTAATAGAAATATAATAGAAGCCCTGTATGTAATTTTAAACTTTCTAGGAGTCATATTAAAAAAGTAAAATGAAATAGATGAAATTCATTTTAATGATGTATTTTATTTAACCCCAAATATCCAAATAGTATCATTTTAACACATAATTAATACAAAATTATTAATATAAGAAAGAATACATTTTTCATACTAAATCTTCAAAATCTTGTACATTTTACACTTACAGTACGTATCAATTTGAGCCAACCACATTTTATATGCTCCATGGCCCCATGTGCTTACTGTATTAGGCAGAAAAAGTCTAAACAGATGGATCTTACTTGTCCAGATCTGTTCCTCAATGTAATTTTTGAAAGCTTGACAGATGAAGTTGTCAGTTTTTCTGCCCTCTGTTCTTAACTGAGCCAATTGTGTGCTTATATACAAGGCAGTTCCTATGGGAAGATGTAAAGCAATCCTGAAGTCTTTAATTTGTCTAATAATGTATTCTTCAGAAACAGCAAACATTGTAAAGAAACAAGCCCATGACAAGCAACCTTGGCACTTGACAAGGGGAAGGAGGACTGGTGGCTAAGTAGTTGTGGCAAGTGAACACCTCAGGGAATTTGTTGAGGATTTTAGGCTCACTGGATCCAGCAGGAGGTAGACCTTTGGAACAGTTGGTAGATGGGGGAACAAACATCAGGGAGTTTGAGAACAAAAGTTGAGTGGGCAGAGAAGTTGGCCTTTCTTCCTTCTCTTGTTGCCTGAGTGTGAAAACAAGGGAGATGTGTATGCATGACAGTGACGTCTGTAGGAATGGGAGTGTCTTGGATTTTCCGTGTATACCATCAACAGCAGCTCACACTGTACTTCCCTTTTATCTCATTGTAGTCTTCTCCCCCTAGAAGACCTCCTTTTAGTATATTTAATATATGCCTTCCAGATGCTTGTCCTTCAAAGCTTGTGATGTTTTAAATTTACATAAATGTTATCAAGCACCACTTTCTGCCTGTTCTTTCTCTCTTTGTCTCACTCACGCTATCTATTTACTCTTCTTTGACACTTTGTCTCCTTTGGTTCTTTTCTTCATTTCTGTCCTTTCAGCCACTTGGCATCTATTGAATGCTTAATGCATGCCAGGTAGGGTACTGGGGACAGCACAGGCATTATTTCATTAAAATCCTGTGATAACTCTGCAAGGGTGGTGACATTTTTCTGATTTTGTAAAGACACCAACTCAGAGCAGTTAGGTACCTGCCCACCATCATCACAGAGCTAACAACATGGTTTCACCTTTCTATTTCCCACACCCATATTCTTTCTGCTATTTCAAAATCCATCTTGTTGTTCTTTAGGGAAAAATTTACACATCCCTCTCTCTGATGAAAAAAAAAAAATGATACCGACCAATTTGGCTAAATCTTGGGACCTAGGTAATCCAGCTATTTGCAGATTTGGGGATAGCACCAACTAACAGCTATTCCAGACTTATGGGAGGCAGCTTGAGCAGTGTGGTTGAGAGCACAGACTTTAGACCTTGGCTGATCCCAGCTCTGCCCCTAAGCCCTTAAGCCTCTGTAGAATTTGGGCAAGTTATCAGCTCCTCCCTGGGTATAGAAGCCAAATTTTACAAGGTAGAGTGAATGAATAGGAAGAAAATACAGGTTTGCACATTTTTCATTAATTAATCAATTAATTCCTTTATTTGGCAAATATTTGACAGGTCTACCATGCACCAGGTATTATCCTAGGATCTGCTGATGTAGAAAAGAGCAAAGCATACCCACAGGAAGCTTATCTTCTAGTGGCAGCAAGTAAGAAGGCTGATTCTAAAGGAAAGATGTGGACCTTAATCAAGAAGAAAGGAATCATAGGCAATAACCATCATTTATTGCTGTGCTAGCATCTGCTTCTGACTAAATTCCATTCTCTAAGTACACAATTTCATTTCTTAATAGCTTTATTGAGGGGTAGAGTAAAAGCCACCCATTTTAAGCCACTCATTTTAATTCAATGAGTTTTAGTGAACTTGTAAAGTTGTGCAACCATCTCCATCAGTTCAGAACACTTAAATCACTCCACAGAGCTCCTCCTTACTAAGAGCAAGGTGTTGTTTTGTTTTCTCAAGGTCTCAATTTGCCTCACCTGGGAAGTAGAGGGCAATGCTTACAAAATTCCCTTCTAGTTTTAAGATCATAAGATTTTGTTTAAGGAAGACCTGAATCTGTAGTAGTTAGAGAAGGCAGTAGAGGAGAGATTCAAAATCTAAGAGGAAAGGAAATGTTGATGGGAATATTATCAGAATGCATTCATGTCAGGTAGTACTGAGAACAAAGTAGCTCATCTTTTTCTTTTTCTTTCATCACTGACCAGTATCATTATAGTTCTTACTTTTCCTCTCTCAAATTGTTTCTCTCTCACATTGACGTTTCTCTGTCTCCCCCACCCCCACTTCCTCTCTCTCTAAAATTAATAAACGTATCCTTGGGTGAGGGTTAAAAAACATTTATAAAAGCCAGATGAAACTGGAACTGATCTTTCCCACTCAGTATCCATTATTCTCTCTCTCCAACACTTAGGCTGTAAGCATCTTAAAGGCAGGGTCGAGAAATGTTCATCACTATTCCTAGTGCTCAGCATTCTGGCTAGAACCATGCTAATTCCAAATAAACATTTGTTGATTGGTTTAATACAAAAATGCCACAAGATGGCCTAGAATGCCCACATCCCCTTCCCAAATTAAAATCTGATTTCATTTTATGGTGGGAGCCCATGAAAATAGGTACTTGTAGGGTGTGTGTAGTTGCTTTTTGAGGAAATTGAGACTTGGGAAACTTGTTTCTTTTGGCCCTAATTTTCTACCATGTCAATAACACTTATGAGGGAGTCGACAGCCAATAAACTTCACCCCAAATCCAGGCAGATGTCTTACATTCTCCAGCACACTCTGTCCTTAAAGGGCTGCACCTTCCTGTGACTTCCCAGTGCACTTGCAATATAATCTAACCCCTCACAGCACATATAACCTTTTCCAGGCCGCCTCCCTCTTGTGTGCTGCTGTGCTAGAATGTGATGAAAGGAACCTTTGTCCTCATGCTTTCTTAGAAAGACAAAATCAGACACACTGTCAAAGCCATGATATTACCACTTTTCCTATATGAATGCCTACTTATTGAAAAAGACAGTAATGGGAAAGGAAACAGTGGGATGCCACTTTCACAGCACCCTGTGCCTCACCTCCCCCTTTCTCAGAAGGCCTGGGAAAAGAGCTGTCTATTACTGAATTGGCCTTGAAGAGCAGGGCCTTCATTGTGCTGAGCTGGGTTTCCCACTGAGCTGCCACTCAAAGGGCAGCGTGACTTGAAGCTGACAACACTGTTGCCATGGCCAAATGAGCGTCCAAGCACCATCTCTACTGAGAAACAGCTGTGGGAAAATGTGGTTGCTCTCACCAGCATCATGAGGGTCATCTCCACCAGCAATTTGGGATTTAAAGCTCTGAAACTCTAAATCTCCTATCTGCTCCAATAATGTAGGATTAGTTGCTGGTGACACTGGGTGAAGTTTCATCAGGTAGCCAGAGGCAAAAGAGAGGACTTCATAGTGATTGATCATCCTTTGAACCTAGTCATTATTCCCGAGGAGAAAATTTGATTCAAATTCCTGATGAGTCCTTGCAAATGCAATCAATTGGGGTTCCCCGGGGCAAACAGGAGCAAATTTGAAACAAAAAATTTAAATTGAATCATAGTCTAGTTAATGTTTTATAATTAATTCCTCCATGTACATTCACTGATCATGACAAAATCCTAAATCTGAGGTAATTAGCATTTGGTAGTCATTATCTGCTTTTGATTCTTTGTCATCTTACCTGCTCTTTGAAGCAACAGGACCCAGGTGTTGTTGGGTTTGGGGCTCCCCTTTTTTCCTGTTCCTTAACAAAGTAACATTATTTTAGCTTAGATTTATATCATTATTTTTGGAAATGTTTCTTTTTAGAATAATCTTAGGTTTACAGAAGAGTTACAAAGAGGTTCAGGAAATTCCATATACTCTATACTCAGTTGTCCTGTTGTCAACACTATCGTTACAATGGCACATGGTCACAAGAAAGGAACTAACATTGGTATGTTACTATTAAACTGAACACTTAGCTCAAATTTCATTAGTTTCTCCCTATGCTCCTTTTCTGTTCCAGGGTCTTATCTGGGCTACTACATTCCACTTAGGTGTCATGTCTCCTTAACCTCCTTTGGTCTGTGACAGTTTCCCAGCTTTCCCTTTTTTTTCATGACCTTGACAGTTTTGAGGAGCTCTGGTCAGTGTGTGCTGAATTTAAGAGATCTGTCCCTCTATTTGGATGTGTCTAATGTTCTTGGAAAGAAGGGCATAGAAGTGCCATTTTTATCATATCATATCAAGTATACATTTTTATTAACATGACTGATCACTGTTGATGTTGACCTTGATCACCTGAGCTGTTTGATAGGCTTCTATGCTGTATTACTCAGGGTTCTCCAGAAAAAGAGAACCAATAAGATGTCTTTCTCTCGCTCTCTCTCCACACATTTTCAGCCTATTGCTTATATATAAGATATTATTTATTTTATTTTATCATTTATTATATTAATTTTGTAATGATACATGATATTGTTTTACTTTATTCTATTATTTATTATAAGGTATTGACTACCTGATTGTGGAGGCGAAGGAGCCTCATGAGCTGCAGCCTGCAAGTTTGAAACCTCGGAAGGTGTGTGGCGTAGTTTGAAGGCCTGAGATCCAGAGAACCAGTGCTGTAGATGGTGCAGCTCATTGGTTGACCAGTCAGGCAGAGAGTGAATTCCATCTTCCTCCACTTTTTTGTTCCATCAGACTCTCTACAGATTGAATGGTGCACACCAGTTTTGGGAAAGGTCATCTACTTTACTCAGTCCACTATTCAAAAGCTAATCTCTTCTGGAAACACCTTCACAGGCACACCCAGAAACCATTGTTTAACTTGATATCTAGGTATATTGTGATCCAGTCAAATTTTTGCATAAAACAGCTCCATATCCACTGTGTGTTAGGGCCAGTGACCTCATGTTACCCACCCTGAAACCAGCCACCTGTGTCAGGACTTGTAAAACAGGCCATGGTCAGTGGTCACTGTGTTCTTGGGAACTGCGGCCTGTAGTCTCGCAGGACCTGAGCCAGCACCTGTACTGAAACAAAGAGGTTTTATATCTGTTACCAGCCAAGTGCTTGATCTTGAAGTTCCCTATTGTCAGAGGCAACTGAGACATAGCTGCCAGCATCCTGCTGAGACCTGGTCCCTGTCACCTTGAGCCTTTCCCAGGAGCAAGGGCCATCAATCTCCTGGACTTTCTGTCCCCTCAGCAACCATCCCTGACAAGAGGACATTGTTGTTTCACCTATATCCTGGACTCTGGAGCCCACCAGCAGGGTGACTCAGCCCCCTGGGGGTCTGCTCCACACCCTTAAAAAAAAACCTACCCCTTCCCTTGTTGTCTGCTGGGACTCAGCCCACCTACTTGAACATCCTTCAATAAAGGTTTTGAACTGGTCCATCTGCCTCCTCCCTTCTTCCAGGCACAAACCTAGCACTAGGGAGCTACTTTTTCCTTCCTTACAAACTCTGCTGTTTGGAAGCAAGTCACTAAATGAAGCCACTCAAAGGGTAAGGAGTTCAACTCCACTTCTTTGGCGGGAGAATAGCTACCTAAATTATTTGGATTCTCTTTTTAAAATTTATTTTTCAATTATAATTGACATGCAATATTTTATTGGTTTCAGGTGTACAATACAGCGATTAGAAATTTATAAACCTTATGAAGTGATTACTCTGGTAAGTCTAGTGTTCATCTGACACTATATGAAATTCTTTTGTAAGGGGTATTTGTCTTGGATCAAGATGGTGGCAGAGTAGTGGGCAATACTGAGGGCTTTCTCAAACACTGGAGGATAGGGTAAGGACCAGGGGACAGGTACAAGACCCCAAGAATTAGAGTGGTAAGCAATTGGATTCTGAGGTGCACAGCCCAGAGACTGCAGAAACCTGGGAGTGAGTTGGTGAGACAGTTCCAGAGCTGCTGGGCAGGCAGCCCAAGGTCATCTAAACAGTCGCAGGAGCAGCTCTGCTCTGAGAGGTGGCTCTGACTAAAGACAGCTTCAGGCTGCCAGTTGACTGGATATTTGAGTAGTAAATAGTGTGGACAATAAGCACAAACTTGGGAGGATTGCAAAGTTGAGGTCCTACAGGGGAGGGAATGCATGAGATCTGCACTCGGCAGCTGAGAGAGGGAATGGGGCTGCCAGAGCCAGTGGTGCACCAGAAGCACCAGGCAGGAGAGCAGGAGCACACCGGCGCCAGCAGTGTGAAAGCAGAGAACTGCACCACCAGGCCACCTGTGGAGAGGGCAGCTCCAAGCCGAAGTGGGAAGGGAGGCCCCCTCCAACTCAGCATCCTGCCAACTGCCTCAGAGCTTGTAACACACAAACTGCATGAGAGGGGAGTCTGCCACCACCAACAAAGCCCTCCTTGTGGAGCCAGCACTGGAGAGGAAGCCATAGACTATGAAACCAACTGGTGGGTAGCCCTGGTCCCTTGCAGAACCAGTGCAAACAACTGGTGCTCCACTGTGCTCCTTGCAGAACCTGCATGTGAAGGGAGGGCCCCATGGAACCAGCAGTGTGGAAACCCATCTTGGCTACCAGCCTACAGGGGGTGTGGCACTCAGAATCAGCCCTGACTGTAACAGACTCCAAAGTGGTAGGCAGTGCCCCTTCAAGGCACTTAGGCCTGACTGAAGACCACAGAGATTTGATCAAGGAACAGGGGCAACTCAGGAAATGGATCTCTGCTAACCTCAAGCACCTAAGTCACACCAAGATCTACATGAATTATTAATCTCCAACATATCCTTTTTAATAGCCATTTCTAGTCCTGACAATTAATGCATTTTAAGTAAATAGTGTTTATATTATATTGTATCCCAAAACCCATGTTTTACTTCTCCCTCTCTCCATTCACTTAACTACCCAAGTTCAGCTTGTTACTCTTGTTTTAAAGTTTGCTTTCTCTCCTGCTATCACTCATTCCCATACCTCTCCTCTCCAGCCTCTTAAAATCATTTTTTTTTTTTTTTGTGCTGTTAGTTAGGTACCACACATTCTTTTTTCCTGCTCATAAAATACACTTGTCCTCTCTCCACCTTGACTAATCAGTGCTCACTAAGGGTGGATAAGGAGGTAAGTGTGGTATTTTTACAAACTCAGATATAAATCTACAATATTCTGGTATCTTAAATCTCAAAGCTTAGCATCTACTAAGCCATTTCTGCTTCAATTATATCTTCCACCAACCATTACCTTTTTTCACTTCCAGTTGGAGTCTTTCCTTGTTCTAGACTGGACCTAACACCTCACTCTTAGTAATACTCCTCCCCATACCACCTCAAAACCACTTTCCTTTACTCCAGACATCTCTTAATCTCTCTTTCTCTCTTTTTTACCTCACACTCCCATCTTACCTATAGTAATTATGGCTCATACATGGTTGATAGTGCTGTGGTAAAACTTATTCACCAACTGGATCCATTTTTATTCCTTTATTCTGTTCTCTTTCACTATTTTTGTCTAATTAAACTTCCTTATGGTAGTTTTTTAATGTACGTATGTTTGTTCTCTCACACAATATCTATATATGGGTACATGTGTAAGTATAAATATATATACATATATATTTATATATAAATATATATATATACACACACACACATATGTATATATATAACATTTTTGATTAGACTAAATACTGTATGTTCGCACTTTCTCACTGCATTTTGATTCTTCACCCCCCACCTCTATTTAAGAGGTAAAGTTTGCTTTCTCTCTTGCATTCTCCTGCCACCTCTCACCACTATCTTTGCTACTCCTTTGCACCTTTCAAAAATTATTTAAATTTCAGTCAACTCAGAGGTTTTTCCTCTCTTCTAATAGTCTTACTATATTTACATCCTTTTTAAGACTGGTTCAATTTCAGCTGAGAATGTAATTAATGGTGGGGATTATCTTTGAGAGAATGGGTATTTAGTTAGGATCATATGCAGTAGAAAGTGTGATTAAAGGTGTAAGATATCTTTGAAGGTGTGGTTATTTTGCCTGGACTGATGGTTCTGTTTTAGGAGCAGCTCAATAGCAGTATATGGGACATAGTAGGAGTGTCTCTCAGCCAGCTGGATGAAAAACTCATCAAGGAGCAACATATAAACCAAATCCAAAATACAACCAGTGAGTCCAAATTAATGACACAAAGAAAACATCCCAAGAGCAACAAGTGGAGGAAATCTAGGAGATTGCACCACTGAATCCCATAAATCTCCTACCACAGAAGGGCACTCCACAAAAGCAGGGAGGTGTAGCAGATTAAGCCAAGAAACAAAATAAAACAAAACAAAAAAGCAAGAACAAACACCCAAAATGGGGAGCAAAAGAAACAGTCCATCACTGAAAGGAAAGGAATTACCCTAGAAAGGCTGCTAAGTGAAATAGAAACAAGCAAATGATCAGAGATGGAATTCAAAGCAATGGTTATAAGAAAGTTCAATAAGCTCAATGAGTTAAAAGAACACTACAAATAACTCCAGGGCAACTATAAGGAACTTACTGAAAATTATACCAGTATTAAAAAGAACATAGAAACCATCAGTAAGAACCAGGAAGAAAGGAAGAAGACAATTTCTGAACTGAAGAATACAACAGAAGAAATCCAAAGCAAGTTATAGGAAGCAGAGGACCTGATCCATGAATTAGAGGACAACAAGGAAAAATACCCAGACAATGCAACAAAATGAAAAAAGACTGAAAAAGAATGAAGAGGTTTTAAAAGAGCTGCAGGACAACATGAAACACAATAATATCATAGGGATACCTGAAGGAGAAGAGTAGCAAGGGATAGAAAACCTGTTTGAAAAGTAATGACAGAAAAGTTTCCCTAACTTGATGAGTGAAAATGTCACTCAAGTTCAGGAAGTACAGAGGGTCCCAGTGAAGATGAACCCAAAAAGGAGTGGTCCAAGACACATCATAATGAAAATGGCAAATTTCAAAGACAAGGAGAGAATCCTAAAAGCAGTGAGAAAGAAACAGCTAATAACATATAAGGGGGCTCTGATAAGGTTATCAGCTGAGTTCTCAACAGAAACACTACAAGCCAGAAGGGAATGGAAAAAACACTCCAATTAATGACAACAAAAGCCTACAACTAAGAATACCCAGCAAGGCTTCCATTCAAAATAGAAAGAGAAATCAGGAGTTTCCCAGACAAAAGGAGGCTAAAAGAATACATCTCCACCAAACTAGCATTGCAAGAAATGCTAAGGGGACTGCTTTGAAAAGATGAAGAAATAGAGACAGACAGAGAGGAACACAGGAGCAAAGGGGGGAAATGTCAATGAAGAAAAACAAGTCAATAATAACCTTAAATGTAAATGGATTAAATGCACCAATCAAAAGACATAGGGAAGGCCCTGGCTGGTGGCACAGTGGATAAGACACCAGCCTGCAAACCCAAAGGTCACTGGTTCAATTCCCAGCCAGGGCACATAACCAGGTTGCAAGCCAGGTTTCCAGCCAGATCCATAGCTGGAGGCAGGTGAAAGGCAACCATACATTGATATCTCTCCCTCTCTGCCCCTCTCCCTTCCTCTCTCTCTAAAACTAATAAATAAAATGTTAAAATAAATTAAAAGAATAATTAAAAAAAAAAAGACATAGGGTAGCTGAATGGATAAGAAAACATGATCCACATATATGCTGTCTACAAGGACCCACCTCAGAACAAAAGATCAACTCAGACTAAAAGTGAAGGGATGGAAACATATAGTATTTCAAGCAAATGGACATGAAAAAAAGGCTAAGGGAGCAATACTTATATTAGACAAAATAAGCCCTGTCTGGTGGTTCAGTGGATTGGTGCTGGTCTGCAAACCCAAAGGTCAATGGTTTGATTCTCAGCCAGATCACATAACCAGGTGTCAAGCCAGGTCCAGCCAGGTCCAGCCAGGTCCATAGCTGGAGGCAGGTGAAAGGCAACCATACATTAATGCTCTGTCTCTTTCTTTTTCCCTCCTTGCCCTTCTCTCTAAAAATAATGAATAAAATAATCTTTAAAAAGAAGATATAACGCTTGTAAACATATATGCACCCAACATAGGAGCATCCAAACATACAAGGAAAATCTTGAAAGACTTCAAGAAGGATAGCAACAGCAACACATTTACAGTAGCGGATTTTAATATCCCATTATCAGCAATGGACAGACCTTCCAAGCAAAAAAACACCAAGGATATTGTGGCATTGAACAACACTCTAGATAAAATGGACTTAATTGATATATACAGAATTTTCACACCAGAGAAGCAAAATACACATTTTTTTCAAATGCACATGGAACATTCTCAAAGATAGACCACACGGTAGGATGTAAGACAAGCCTCCACAAATTCAAGAAAATTAAAATTATACCAAACATCTTCTCAGATCACAATAACTTGAAACTAGAAATCAACCTCAAGGGAAAAAAACCAAAACATCCTAATTCATGGAGATTGAATAACGTGCTATTAAGTAATGAATGGCTTAACAATGAGATCAAAGAAGAAATCAAAAAGTTTCTGCAAACCAATTAAAATGAACACACAGCAACCCAAAACCTATGGGACATAGTGCAGGCAGTTCTGAGAGGGAAGTTCATAGCAATACAGGCCTACCTGAAAAGGTTAGAAGAAGCTCATACAAATAACCTAACCATACAGCCATAAGAACTAGAGGAGCAACAACAAACAAAGCCAAGAGCAAGCAGAAGGAAGGAAATCATCAAGATCAGAGCAGAATTAAACAACATAGAGAGTAAAAGTACAATTCAAAGAATCAATAAATCCAGGAACTGGTTCTTTGAAAAGATAAACTAAATTAACAAGCCTTTAACCAGACTCATCAAGAAAAAAAGAGAGAGGACCCAAATAAAGTCAGAAATGACAGAGGAGAAACCACAACCGATGCCACAGAAATACAAAGGATTGTAAAAAATTACTACATACAACTATATGACAATAAATTTGACAACCTGGTAAAAATGGACAAATTTCTGGAAATGTATAATCTACCAAAACTGAATCCAGAAGAAGCAGAAAGTCAGAGTAGACCAATAACAACTAGTGAAATTGAAGAAGTAATTAAAAATCTCCCAGTGCACAAGAGCCTCAGACCAGATGGCTACACAGGTGAATTTTACCAAACATTTAGGGAAGAGCTAACTCCTATTCTTCTCAACTTATTAAAAAAAGAAAAATCCAAGAAGAAGTAAGACTCCCAAACTCTTTCTATGAGGCCGGTATTATTCTTATCCCTAAACCAGGTCAAGACACAACAAAGAAAGAAAACTACAGGCCAATATCTCTGATGAACATGCATGCTAAATTTCTCAACAAAATACTGGCAAACCGGATCCAGCAATATATTTAAAAATTCATACACCATGATCAAAGTGGGATTCATCCCAGAGATGCAAGCTTGGTATAATATTTGCAAATCAATAAACATAATATACCACATAAAAAAATGAAACACAAAAACCATATGATCATATCAATAGATGCTGAAGAAGCATTTGATAAAGTACAGCACCTTTTTATGATAAAAATGCTCAGCAATATGGGAACATAATAAAGGCCATATATGAGAAACCTGCAGCTAACATCATACTCAATGGCAAAACTGAAGTTTTTAAAGCAAATGGAGACTTATTTGAACAATTTAAGAAATGACTATGTATTTACGTATAAGAATAAATTTATTTAAAAATATAAGACTTTTGTGGTATGTTGTTTATTTTACTAAAATTTTGCCAATTCATTGCATGCACCTTGTATAGCTTTTCTCAGTGTAAAGTACAATACATATATGTATTTTGTTTGAGCTTGGTTCTTTACTGACAGAATAATTAATTTGAATTTTCTAAACTTACACAAGTGTAGTGATCAAATTACCTAACAGTTCTCTTACATAATATTTTACAAACATGAAAAAATGTAAATTTCCTCAACAAAATTGAATAATTATTCTGACAAACTTTTTTAATCCTCACCTGAAGACACTTTTTCATTGCTTATATAGAGAGACACATCGAAGGATTGTATGCACCTGGACCAGGGATCCAACCTGCAGTCTAAGTATGTGCTCAGAGAGGGAATCAAACCTGCAACTGTGAGAAAAAGGGTGGCAAGTGATTCTCAAACTAGGCTAAGCCACTGTAGAACTGCTAGGCCAAACCACAAGTAAATCAGGAAGTTTCTGAGTAAACAGGAGAACAAAGAAAGGGCTAGAGTACACAAGTGAGGATGTGACAGCATGACAGCTAGGGGCTTCCATAGCTAGTCACAGATACTTCCGAGAACAAAGAAAAGGAAGGATGGCCACATTCATGCCAAAAATTGCCTGCACTAGGATTTGAACTGCCCAATCATTTCCTTAGACATCATCGTGCCAGAGTATGACTCTGAAGTACTCAGCCAATGAGGAGACAGGGGAGGTTTTGCTCGTGTTAGGGATAAATTAATTTGTTTCTCCCACATCAGTGTGCCTGCCCACCAGATACCACCACACACTTGCTCTTGAAAGAATGCAAATAAATGCCTCACTTTCACTATTAAAAAAAAAAGATATTTGTCTTTTCTTCCCTGCTCATTCATTCATTCATTCATTCATATCAGTAAGGACGCATAGACATTTATTTTCTATTGTGAGTTATAACTTCATAGTACATTATTTATTTTGTTGCTCATTGTTTGAGCTTTGACCTTGGAACTCTTTCTACTTTAAAAAAAAAGATTTTATTCATTATTTTCAGAGCGAAGGGCAGGGAGGGAAGAAGAAAGGGAGAGAAGCATCAATGTATGATTGCCTTTTGCCTGCCTCCAGCTAAGGACCTGGCTGGAGACCTGGCTTGCAACCTGGTTATGTGCCTTGATTGGGGAATCATATTTTTACTTTTAAAGATGGAAAATAATTGTGATATTTAGAATATAAATTAAAAGTCAATGGCCCATGGATAATTCCTTGGGGTGGCCTAGTGGGAGAATGACAAACCCAGGGCAAAGACAGCTTATCTCTGAGATGCTGCCATCATTCATTTCTTTCCCTACCTGGAACAAAAGTCACCTTCCCTTTGAGAGTAGAATGTACTCCATCTTCCCTGAAATCTGGACTGGCGATAGTGGCTTGCTTGGTCAATGGAATGAGGCAAAAGTGACATCTGGGACTTCCATGTCTAGGTCATAGGAAGCTTCTCAGCTCTTCCTGATTCTCCTGTAACACTCACCCAGGAATGCTTGCCTTATGGGAAGCCAGTGCCTTGTAAGCAGTCTGACTACCCTGAGACCAGACTGCTGGAGAAGCCCACAGCCCAGGGTAGGTCCTGGAGAATGAGATGCCAGGTAGGGAGGGAGAGGACAGGAGGCCCATAGGTGCCAGACATGGGAGTGGCAAAGCTGTCCTGGCATTGCTCCTCCAGCCCCTTCCCCCAAGCTGGTGACCATGGATCAGAACAGATTGCTTGGATGGGCTCTCCTAGTACCAGAAGCAAAATCAAATGGTGGTTTCCAGCGACCCAGTTTTAGGGTAGTTTTGGAACTGGTAAAGAGAGATTATGCTGATACTTGTGAAAATGGCTAGGAAGTCTTTAGTGAAGACTATAGAAACTAAAACTATTGCAGTAGGGGAGAGAGATTGAGCACAACTCTGAATGCAACAGGGACACATCCAACTGGCAGAATGAGATACTGGATGGAAAATTACTAGGAACTTGGGCAGATATCAAGGTGAAGGGAGCTTACTTGGATATCAAGGTTTGGGGATTCTCAATAAACTGACCTAGACTCTGGTGAAACAGGACTTGACACACTAAGGGCAGGGCCAAGAATGAAGCCTACTTAAAAGAGGGCTGTGAAGTCTGACTACGGTTTGGTCAAGCAGAGGGTCCTTGTCTTGCACAGCAATGGTGACCAGTGAGCAGCTGTGAGGGCAGCTGGAAAGCATGGCAGGGTCTGTGGGAGATTTCCCTGAGAGCTCCTGAGTCCTGGCTCAGATGTCACCAGAGGAGCTGGACACCTTTCCTCTGGCCCCGGGACACTTTGCTTAAAAGACAGTCATCATTTTGACACATTTCCACATTTTAATCAAGGATCAGGAAGAGGAAACAACAGTGATCACTTGGGGAAGGAGAACCATGGCTGGGGTTGTGGTGTGTGTGGACACATGTGTGATGGTGTTAGAGAAGGAACCCCAGCTGTGGGAGTAGAGAGGAGTAAGTAAGACCTCATGCTGCCTGCTAAGTGGCGACTGAGGAAGGCTTCACAGAGGAGCTCATATCTGGGATCATTACTTTATCATCTTTTGATAGCAAATTGATAGCTTGCCTCTCAATAAGTGAGAGGAGCCAAGATTATGGCCCAGGATAGGGGACCCCAACATTCTCTGCTTATCCCTATTTATACCGCTATCCCTTAAACCACCTGTTGTAAGAGATGCCACCTATCACTTCAACCTTTCTATTGCTGTTGATGAGAAAACACATTTCCTGTGAAGGTATCTTTGTAATCATGGCTGGTCCCCAAAGTGATCCCTTCAGGTATGGTAGGAGGCCATGACCCAGCAGCCCCTTTGGGAGTCCTGGTCACTTGGCTCTGGTGACCCAGCCATGACCCCATAACCTCATGAGAGCCCACCCACAGGCAGAACCAACTTAGTACTAGGGCAAATGACAAGGACCCTTGTAAAGGGTGTTGGCACATTCTCCCCTTCCTCAACCCAGGTCTGTCCTGTCATTCCTCAGACCCATCAGCCACTCTGCAGTCGTGACAAGAGGATCTCTGAAAGACACTTGGGGAGATGACATTAGCACCGCCCTGTCCCCCCACCTGCCTTCCCGCCTCTCATTCACCATCTTGGAGAATAATGGAAAAAAGGGGAAATAGCTGAAAGACTCAGAAATACTTGAGACTGAGCATATATATCAGACTGAATTCACTGAATCTGGGGAAGTTTAGTTTCTCACACTTCGCCTAGCAGTGATGGGGCTTCTGAGGAGCATCTCAGGACTGGAGAAATTTGGAGACTACTTTCTCTGCACCATTGGGGAGGGTACATGTGGGATACTCGACACATGGTGCATTCCCAGTATAGTTATCCTGTGCCACAGCTACTGGGACAGGAGGGGCGGGGTAGTGGACACAAAAACATTTTCTGAATTTCATGTACCTAGCACTTCCTGAAAGATTGGCAATATAGATGGACTTCTGTATTTCTTAGTGACAAATTTCATCTTTATCATTCCTACCAAAAGGATTCATGATTGGTTTCAAGACAGTAATCATGGAATAATGTGATGAATGGAGCCCAGGCTGAGAGACCCAATTTCTGTAATAGCAGGACAGTGGCTTGCCGAATGAGTTAGATGATATATTTATGACCCTCATGTTTCACTTTCAACCAAAATCCTAAAATACTTCAAAAATATTATTTTATATTAAAGCTTGCAAAATCAGTATTCTGTAAGTATTAGTCATATATTTTCTCTCTGAAATTGTTCTCCTGAGGTCAGATTTGTGTGTGCAATCACACAGTGCACTTATAATACAGGAAGCTGATACAGGGACCTGGAACCGTCTGTAGGGAGCCACTCCTGGAATGAGGCATAGGATTCCACTCCAGTCCAGCAGCATCAGCATTCTGCATGGAAGACATGAAATCCAAAATAGGGTTTGAAAATACATGAGACCTTTGGATGGGTCCAATTTTCAATTTACAGTGCCACCAAAGGGAGAATCTTCACCTCACCTACATCCCCTAACTGGGAATAATGACATGATGATTGGATAGAGCTTAAGGGTTTACAGAGCTCCTTGTGTTAGAAACAAGGAAGGAGAGTCTGAGAGGTTCTGGGGTTTAGATCAAGGTCAGAGACTGCTACATGGCAACCAGGGATCCATGTGCTTCTTCCACCACCTCAGAGTGAACTCTGAATGAAACAAAAAAACCCAAAACTTCATTTGTTTAATGCTTCCAACTCTATAAAGAGTTGTACCACTTAGCATCCCCTTCAATATTCACTGTAATGCTATAGATTATGTGTAGCAGAAAACCTTCTTCCCATCTGAGTTAAGGAATGAATGGGAAGCTCAGAAAGACCAGTCTACCAGCTGGAAGTAGGTGCCAAACTAAACTTCAGTCAGGCAGAGAAGTGAGCAGGTGGGTGAGGTTGGCAGTGAAGGTGGAAGCAGTGGTGCTGGTGGTGACATTTCACAGAATGCTGTGTAAATCAGGGGGCTTTGTTGTCCTTCTTTCTTTCTTTTTTTTTTAATTTAATTTTGTTGCATCACATCCATCCCCTTTTTACCCCACTCTGTCCCTTTCCCCACCCACCCACTCCCCGCTGAAGTCAATCCCACTTGTTGTCCATGCCCATGGTTCTCCCATGCTAGTTCCTTGACTAAACTGCTCCCCTTCTTTGCCTCCTCCTCCCCCGTCCCCCCTCCCCTCTCCCCTCTGTCCACTGGAGGTCTATTCATTGTATTCATGCATCTGGTTCTGTTTTGCTTATTCATTTGTTTTGTTCATTATTGCCCTATAATGGGTGAGATCATATGGTATTTATCTTTCACTGACTGGCTTATTTCACTAAGTATAATACTCTCCAGTTCCATCCATGTTGTTGCAAAGGGTAGGAGTTCCTTTTTCTTTCTGTTGTACAGTATTCCGTTGTGTAAATGTACCAAAGGTTTTTGATCCAATCATCCACTGATAGGCACTTAGGCTGTTTCCAGCACTTGGCTATTGTAAATAGCACTGTTATGAACATAGGGGTACATAGGTTCTAATGAATTGGTGTTTCAGGGTTCTTCAGGTATAGTAACAAGATCACTTAAAAGCATCCATAAGTTAAAGTTGGTTCTTATCCATTGAGCTGCCCTATGTATTTTGATTGGTGCATTTATTCCATTTACCTTTGTACCTGTGTTTCTATCTGTCTCTCTGTTTCTTTATCTTCTTAAAGCAGACCCTTTAGCATCTCTTGCAATGCTGATTTGGTGGAGATGTATTCTTTCAGACTTCTTTTGTCTGGGAAACTCCTTATTTCACCTTCCATTTTGAATGACAACCTTGCTGGGTAGAGTATTTTTGGTTGTAGGCCTTTGTTTTTCATTGCTTGAAATATTTTTTGCCATTTCCTTCTGGTTTGTTGTGTTTCTGTTGAGAAATCAGTTGATAACCTTATGGGAGCCCTTGTATGTTATTAGCTATTTCTTTCTTGCTGCTTTTAGGATTCTCTCCTTGTCTTTGAAATTTGCCATTTTCATTATGATGTGTCTTTGAGTGTGCCTGTTTGGGTCCATCTTTCTTGGGACCCTCTGTGCTTCCTGAGTTTGCATGATATTTTCTCTCCTCAAGTTAGGGAAGTTTTCTGTCATTACTTTCTCAAAGAGGTTTTCTATCCCTTGCTCCTCCTCTTCTCCTTCTGGTATCCCTATGATATGGATGTTATTACATTTCATGTTGTCCTGCAGCTCTCTTAAATCCTCTTCATTCTTTTTCAGTCTTTTTTCATTTTGTTGCACTGCCTGGGAACTTTTTTTCTACACTGACCTCCAGCTTGATGATCTGATCCTTTGCTTTCTCTAGCCTGCTTTTGATTCCTTCTACTGTGTTCTTCAATTCAGAAATTGTATTCTTCGTTTTCTCCTGGCTCTTATTGATGATTTCTATGTCCTTTTTAATGCTGGTGTAGTTCTCAATAAGTTCCTTGTAGCTTTCCTGGAGAACTCGCTGAACTCATTGAGCTTCTCTATCATTGTTACTTTGAATTCCATGTCTGGTAGTGCACTTGCCTCTATTTCATTTTGCACTCTTCCTGGGGATTCCCCCTTTCCATTTGCTGAGGGTTTATTTCTTTGTCTTCTCATTTTAGGTGACTCTTGTTTGTTTTTGCCTCTTGGATTGATCTGCTTTGACTCATTGTCTTGGTGGTGTGACCTTTTGTGGTGTAGAGGTGCATTTTTTTACTTCCTGAATCTGTGCTTTGGTGACCTCAGCTTGTGTTGCAGTCTGGGCCTAGTCAGCCAGCCAGTTGGAGGCTACCAGAGATCCACTGTCTTTGTCAGTCTCCTTTAGTTGTTAATCCAATCAGCCTGTGATCTGAGGTCAGGTTTAGGTACTGCTGGATGAAGTGGATTAATTCCTATGGGTGGGGCTGTGGCTTACCCTTAGGCTCTCACCCTTTGGGGAAGAGTGGTCTGCTGGCTGTATGGGGGATGGGTCAGCACTGGGCTCACGGGCTGCTTCCTTAGCTCTCCCTCTAATGCCACTGCCCTAAACTTTCCCCAAGCTTCTCTATTCTGTTCTATCCCTTTTCTGCTGGAGCCCAGGGTAGGTGGGTGCCAAAATTTTCATATATGCTCCCTTTAAGAATTCAGTCTCTGTCAAACCAGCTAAACCTGGTGGCTTTTTGCTTTTCACAGCTGGGTGCTGTTTTACTCTCAGCTGTGTTGCTGTAGGCTGGGGAGCCCAGTTGGAGGTTTAGACTCCACCCTTTTCAGGTGGGACCCCCAGCTGCTGAGATGTTTCTCTGTCCCTTCAGCTGCCGCCCCCCCACCCCCACCCCGTGGGAGCCCTGCCAGCCCTCTTGTGTCTCTGCACTTCCTACCAGTCACGTTGTGATGAATCAGCTCTTCTGTTCTGTCCGTGGTTATAACGCTTCTCTCCAGGTGGTGTTCTGTTGGTTATTCTCGATGATTTCTCCCCAATTAAGTTGTAATTCCAGTTTGGTGTTGGGAGGAGATTGGTGTAGCTCCACTTACTCTTCCATCATCTTGGTTCTCCTCTCCTTCTTTCAGATAACAGCAGTGATGGAGGACAGGAACCTGGCAGACAAATCTACCTGAGTAGGCATCTCAATGTCATTCCAACAATCTGACATGATCAGGCTGACTTACCTTCACACATAACCTCATTCTCCTCTATACAATGAGGATGTAAATGAATAAATAAATGCACACATGCCTGTTCCCATTCATACAGCCATCCTTACTTTGCTATGAGGACATGATAAAATGATTTGTTGAACAATGTCAATGGTTAACTCTTACTGAGAGCTTCTCCATGAGCTCCACACTTGGTCTGCATCCTGTCACTCTGCCCTTGCAACCCACCTAAGCTAGGTACTATTGTCACCCTCACTGGGACATAGTGGGGAGGGCTCTGCCTGAGGTTGCTTGTTAGTCAGCAAAGTATGGATGCCTGATGCCATAGCCTTCACCCCACAGTCCTGCCTGACACAGTCCCTGGCATGTGGTCAGGGCTGAAGGCTCAGTGAGGACAGTAGCAGCTACCGTTTGTATAGCCCTGACCTTTTATTTTTTCTTTTAATTTTATTGTTGTTGTATTATATCCATCCCCTTTTTGCTCCCCTCTGTCCCCCTCCCCACCCACCTAAAGTCAAGCCCTGACCTTTTCTATGGAACGAGGAGGTCTAGAACATGCCCTACCTAGTCCACTTGGGGGAGAGTAGCCTCTTGACAAAAAATTAGAATAAGATAGGCTCCAATGGGCCTGGCATTTAGTTAATTGTCAGCATCTACAACAAAAGACAAACACCATTTGTTCTCAATTAATACAGGAGACTAATAAACAAAACAGATGAGAAGAATGGAACAAGAGACAAGGGCAAAAAAGAGGGAGTAGAATGACAATGACTGCGGGGATGGGGAGAAGGAGAAAAGTTGGGGAAGGGTCCAGTCGAGGAGTTAATGTGTAGGACCCATGGACATTGACGATGAGGTGGAGGTTGACTGTGGGAGAGGGTGCAGAGAGAGTGGAGCAGGGGAGAGCAATGGGGGAAAAAATGAAACAATTGTAATGCAACAATAATAAATAAAATTTTAAGAAACACAATGTACCTACAACTATGATTCAGAGAAAAATGTATAGCTTTATATTATTTATCACTACATAAGAAAGATTATAAATTAATAAAGGTACCTGAGAAAGAAAAAATGGCTTATTTAAGAGATCTAACACTTACCACTGTCCATGCCAGGGCACTTTTCTGATGGAGAGCCTTTGGGAACATTTATCTTTAATGAAACAGGCTACTATTAAAAATATAATTAAGATGGTAAAGCCAATACAGTTTGTGTGAGAAAATTTTCTAAAATGACTATTTTATTGTAGAGCATGCATGGATGTAATTAAGAGAGTCCACTGAAGTTCGTTCAAATGAACTCTTTCCCTGCCCCTGTTCTATCTACCTCTAAGTCAGTGGGTGAAAGAGGACTGCTTGTTGTAAGGACCTTCCCCTCTTCTCACTTTCCCTCCCTCTTTCCCTGCCAGCTTCTCTATGTCATCTAGTTATGCTGGTTGCTGAGAATGAAGATGAAATAGACTGATGAGGTTCTGCTTCATGAAGGGTGAAGATAGTTATACCAATGAGTGTAGATGTCCAGTAAAGAGATGTGCACAAGGGCGTTTAGTAGGGGACCTTCTTTGAGAAAGTTTCTCAGAGTTGGTGAGCTGTGGGCTGACCCTGAACTCATCTGAAATGGGAAGTGGGACAGGGTGGGTAGAAACTGATGTACCAGAAGGCTAAAGAAGGAAGTGAGCCTGTGGTTGGTACCAAGTGGCTGGAGCCAGGTGGATGAAAGGGACAAAGGCAAGAGGCAGGGTAGAACAGAATCTCAAGGGGCATGACATCAGGAAATACGGACTAGGTTAAGGAATTCAGACTTGATTGTCCTAAGAAAAATGGGAAACTTCCTGGAAGGCTGTAAGCAGGAAAGGAACTTTATTCTCAGAATCTCAGTATTGAGAAGAGGAGGAACTGTTAGGCTCTGTGGAGCATCTTTGTGCCCCCCACACCTGCTCTGGAAGCTCAGTCCATCCTATAGGACCTTCATGCTTCCTATACAGGTGATGTGAGCAGACTACGCATGATGAATGGTGGTCCTGCAGTGTGAGTCATCCACTCAGCAGATACCATGGGTAGTGATGTAATGATAGTTCTGATGAGGTAAACTGTAAGAGTTCCTTTTTAAGCAACAGTTGGAAGATCTATTTTGTGGGCTGTTGGATGTTTTCTCATTCATCATCCAAAAAATTCAAGACCATCCCAACTTAGTGGGAGCCTGTGTGAGAGCATCAAATAGAGCTGCCAGGAGAGATGAGGGGTGACACTTACCCCTGCAGACCAACAGTTGTCTCTTCTGACAGAAAGAAGTATCCAGGGTATCAACATAAAAAATATAAATAAAAACAGGACTAGTCCAACTTTCCTTTATGAAACATCTCTCTCCATGTGTGTAATACATTGGAAGAAAATGAAGCAAAGCTGAAGCCAGGTTAACTCAGCTAGAGTGATGAGAATAATTTTGTCAGTGTAGAGAGTCAAAAACTTCGTAGAGAAAGTCTTTACCCAAATGTTCTATTTATTTATTTTTGCCCTGTTTTGTTTTATTTGGGTTATTAGTGTAATTTCTTTTAAGACCCTTGGCTTGTGCAGGCTTTCCTTTTTGCCCGTAAATTTCCTTCCAAATCCGTGTTTCATTGTGAGTATGTTTAAGTTGGGTATAATTATTGTACTTTTACTACGAGCAGGGTAATTGAGGGAAATGTGGAATAAACCATTTCCTAAGTGATTACAGTGATTGCCACCAACTTTAAGTAGCTTCCACCCAGTACATAGCAATCCAGGCAGTGATGATATAAAAATAGAAAATATGGGTACTTAAAATCTTTGAATATAATGTCTAACTACTGCAAAAACTAAGGAAAATAATTCATACCCCATTTTGTAAATGTGCTTAGAGCACATTTCTCATATTCAGGTTTCAGTGATTTACAGATAGCAAAAGAACCGATTGGACTTCTGAATGATGCCATAACCTGAAAAAATAAGTTAAGTGATGGATATCAAGTCTTTGATTTTGGTTTCAAGCTTGCCAGCCAATCAGTGGCAACAGATCCCTTTCCACAATTATTTATTTAAATATAGTTAGGGAATGCTTTGGCATAGTCACTCATTCTAGGAAAACCTAACATCTGACATAAAAGCTACATTTCTTTTCTTAGACTACATTTGAAACACTGGCACCCGGACCGAAGATGGCAGCAGAGTAGGTAAGTGTTACGCTTACTCTTCTTAGGCCCAAACTGGAATTACAACTAAAATATAAAGCGATTAACATGAATAACCAACTGAAGTCTAGCCAAAAAGATATCATATCACCAAGGATTTATAGAAGCCACAGCATGGCTGGTAGGAAGGATGGAGATGCAGAAAGGGCTGATCTTTCCTGTTCTCTTGGGCTGTGGCTGAGATCCTAGAGGAATATCTGAGTAGCAAAAGTTCTCCCTGAGAAGTGCAAGGTCTAAACTCTAAGCCAGGTTCCCCATCCCAGAGCACTAGAGCAGGGAAGAGATACCTACATAACATCTGAATGTAAAAATAAGCCAGTATTCTATCCACCAGAGAGGGATGAGAGCTAGCTAAAGACAGGTGTCCTTTTAAAGAGCCAATGCATAAAGTCATGTTTGCAGGCATTCACCCTGAGCTCTGGTGGAAGGGAGAGTGGAGTGGATTAGAGATGTGCAAGGAGAGACTGAAATTTGTGGCTCTGGGGAGACAGCTGAAAGGACAGCCCCCAGGATCCCTGTGCTATTATTTCCCCGCATTGTAGATGCCACCTTTCTTGTCTGGAGCACTCCCCTCCTTACTTCAGAAGCCTGGAAGAATGCAATAGTGCCATCTTCTAGACTGCCTCTTATCCCTGCAGAGCTTCTGCCCTACTGAAGAGTCAGCTGTCTGGGCCAGGATATATAGGTCTAGGCAAACTCGAAGGGTATTAATGACTCAGGGAGTTGTGTGACTTTGGGGTGGGGACCATTCCTCCTACTTTCCTGTTAACCTGATGAGCACCTTCCCCTTATGAGAAATCAGCTAGCCCCACCTACCTGACTCTTGGTGATTCTGTCCTGCTGAGGTCTGGGAAGAATCCTAGACAGAGTGAGTTATATAGTTCAGAGGCAGGGGTGACTCTTCTTACCTCCCTCCCAAGCCTGACTAGCACCTTCTCCTCATGAGGTATCCACTAGCCCCATCTTCCCAACTCCTGGCTTCTCTACCCTGCTGAGATTGAGCTTCTGGAAGAATCTGGGATAGGCTGAGTTGTGTGCCTCTAGGACTGGGAACATTTTTCCCTCAAAAGCCTAACCAATGTAGAGCCCTCCCTTCACAAGGCCAAACCTTGATCAATTTAGTCCTGATAAACCCTACTGGCCTCACCCTGGTGACTTCCTGAGGCCCTACCCCACCACAAAGGTGTATGAGCAGCCAGCAGAAGACAGATAGACTTGGTATACCCTTGGATATTTGCTGAGTGTCCTCAAACCTAGCACAGGTATCAAATTTGAACCTGTATCAAGTCAATGAACGTAACATGCATCTATCTACCTAGTGATTCACTGAGAACCTACCTTATACAACTTGAGTAATGTCAGAGGCTCTTTCAGTGACTGAGCCTAACAGTCAGCCAGCAGGAAGAGGCAGGCAGAGGTGGATCTTAGGGTACCATAGGACTTTTGCTGAACTGCCCTCTGGTCCAGTGCTGGTAAATTGGCTTTAGTGCACAGCTTGGCTCTTCTTGTGCACACTCATGCCCAGAAGGGGCAGCCACAAACGATATCACTTGGCAGCTCCAAACATGTTGCCTAGGACCAGTCACAGACAACATCAGACATTGGTCTGAATCTGAGTCCCTCGAAAGAGGTCCATAACCAACACACCCAGTGGCCAGATTCAGGCAACATCAGAGAAGGATCCAATAAACTTTACAAGTGACATATCTAAAGGAAGATCTCAACAGGAACCAGACCCTACTGAAGTGAATTCCACTTTGTATGGCCAACACCTTCTCAGCAGTTTATACAATTGTGGTCAGAGTTGATCCTCATTGTCAGCCAGCCTGAGGGTTGATAACATGCACAAATGAGCCAACAGCAATCAAATCTCAATTACAATACCAGGGCCCACATAACCCACGCAAGGGTCATTTCTGGAGCATCTAGCTTAGGTGATCAAGTAGACTGCACTACTGGGTCCCAAAGGACATCTACTACATAAGGCTACTCAAGACTGAGTCATAGCAGATTTACCTAATAATACAAACACAAAGAGACAGCCAAAATAGGGAGACAAAGAAACAGGTCCCAAATGAAACAACAGAAGAAATAGCCAGAAAAAGTGTTAAGTAAAATGGAGGCAAGCAATTTCTCAGATATAGAGTTCAAGGAACTTGGTGAGAACTAAAACAGCATAAAAAAGCAATAGAGCCTATAAAATATAACCAATTAGAAATAAAGAATAATATCTGAAATGAAAAATACACTATAAGCAATTAACAATAGATTGGATGAGACAGAGAATAGAATCAGCAATTTGGAAGACAAGGTAGCAGAAAACAACCAATCAAAGTAGCAAAAAGAAAAAATCATTGTTAAAAAAAATAAAGGATAGTTTAGAGAGCCTATGGGACAGCATTAAGTGTAACACCATCCACATCATAGGGGCACCAAAAAGAAAAGAGAGAGCAAGAGACAGAGAATCTATTTGAAGAAATAACAACTGAAAACTTCTCTGAACTGGTGAATGAAGAAGACACATAAGTTCAAGAAGCAAAAGAGTAATAAATAGGATGAATCCAAAGATGTCCATACTAAGACACATTATAAATAAAATGGCAGAAGTTAAAGACAAAGAGATAATCTTTTAAAATTTTTACATTCACTACATTTAAGAGAGAAAGGCAGGCAGGGAGGAAGAAAGAGAGAGAAACATCAATGTATGGTTGCCTTTTTTTTTTTTTTTTTTTTTTTTTT